>DWJN01003852.1:0-13064 GCA_018248895.1 Carystus phorcus
AGCCAATGTCACCCCTCCTCCCTCTCCCCCCACAACCAGCGCCCGGAGCCCGCGCACCCTGCCACTTCCAACTATTAAGTCACCATCCAAGAATAACCTAATCGATTCAGATAACATACATTATTCATATCAGAACACCACATTTGAATGCGCGTTTTCAAATTAATCTGTGTTGTGAGTGATTTTAAAGGACTCATTATAATGACCCGTTGTCAAGACCGCAACACTGGCGCTCGCGGAGTGTGTCCGGCGTGCTATGGCCCGGATAAAAACTAAAAGGTTACTCGCTGCTCGCTCGCCCTGCAAGAAATTAAGTGAGACGCTCGCGGCCGTGGAAATGCTATTTACAATCACATCGTCAACTGTACGTATACCTCCCGTTTAGCAAATCTACATCAAACCATAACAACATTATAATCCATTCGAGCGAGTATGTCGTCACGAGTGACCGCTCGCGCTCGTCCGGTGCGCCGTGTACCACATGTTGACTTATTCGCATACTAGGATCGAATAAATCATCGTCACCATTAAGGAGTTTCTATTCCCCCTCGTTATTAGCTGCACTCGAATAATTCACGAGGCGATAGCTACAAAAAGTAATTGTATAAATGCTGTAGCATGCGACATTGTAAATCCGGATCCAGTCGTCGATAGCTGCAGTGAAATGCCAAGTCGATAAGAAAGTTTATTCAAATCAGGTCGATTGAAACGGCATCGGAGTAGATGTGTGCAGCGTGTGTGCACCACGAGCACTTGTTGTGGACCATATGCGGTAGAAGCATTTATGCAAAGCCGAGGGACGGCCGGTGGCGAGCTGTTTTTGTCGTCCTCAGAGAAAATATTATTGATAGACGGATTGGACGAAATGAGTCCAGTAACGTTGGGATACACACGTCGATAACAAGGCCTCACGATGTATATTAATACAGTGCTACGTGTGTCACTATTCTAAACGTGGTTTCAGTGTTAAATTATTCGCTAAAATTTAGCCCAGTATGATTTGAAGCTGAATGGAGGATGCTTACTTTCTATTATAAAAAATACTAACATTATGATACGCATAAAACAAGATTGTTGCGTGATTTTAATTTTTTAAGCGACTGATAACTAACACCCCACGCCATGCTGTTAAGGATTATATTGACAAATAAAATAAGTGAACGAAAATACTAATATTTTTGTTATCTTGTTAATCGCGCTATGTGATGCTATAAAAGATGTTCACGATTAAAAAAATATATATTTTCAGTTTCAATATCAATAATAAAGTATACTAAGTAAATATTAGAAATATATCACGGATAAAGATAAATGAACACTAGTAAATGAGCATGGCATTCCGAGGACGGCTGCTGAAAATTTAGTCAATAAGATACTGAAGCGAGCGCGTCCTGACGAGCTTAGCTTCATTTGGGTTCACTCTCTCCACCACAGCAGGACGACGTATTGTCTAGTATACCTACTTGAGTGTATAAACAACTCGCTTCTGTCTTTTTCTGTTGGAAAACCTATCAAAGGCACTGCAATAATGTAACCATTGCAATGGTGTATATATTGCAGCGGGTTATGATAACCATTCGATAATCATTGTTTTGTTACGGAGGAGGGCCGCCAGGTGGAGCGCCACGTGAAGCGCCAATTGAACTTGTGCCCGTTACGTGTTCATCGATTTTCGTATATAGGGCGAATGTGTTACGTTCGGCGACGTCATGTGAAGGTCTGCGTGACCCGGGGGTGAGGCGGCGCGCGGCGCGGGGGAGGGGCGCAATTAACCACCCGCGGTCACTCACCCCGTCTCGAGATGCTTACTCCGAGGTGTTTTGATGGAAGCGCGTCTGTGTGCTCGGTGCTCCCACACCGCGCACCGCCAGCTCTCCTGTTCACTCCTCATAACGATTTAATAACATACGAGTACATGCAGTTAACTCAACAACAGAACAAAACTATTGTTATTGTTGTGCTATTAATATTTATCGCTACTTGTGGATCTAGTGGACTCATATGGGCTGGTTAAATTAAACATAATAATAATTGATAAAATGACATATTTTCGCTGAATAAATGGTAGGCACCATCCGTGCACTAACCCTCACTGTACCACTCCACCACTCCACCACCGCTCCGCCCGTCGCGGTGACGTGAGACGTGAACGCGGACAGTTTTTGCCACCCGCATAATCAGTCGATAATCTCGCATTACCATGTTATCGCGACGTGCGATTTCGTTTAAGAAATGCGCGATATCGTTACATTTCTACTGCATCGCATTATCACTGAAATTCTTTAACACTCCATATATAGAATGGAGAAATTTGATCGATGCAAGTGGTGGGAGCTGCCGTACGTCGGAAAGTGTTTCGTAGGTAACTACATGCACACGGAGTGTATAGCGACTTAGCGACTGTCACGGGGCCTCGCTCAAACAGATTACACAGATTGCACAGATGATACAGACTAGTCTCAGACATCGAGCGGCTCCTCCGAACAATACCCTAAGCATGATCTTGAAGAGATCTTACTTGTGACGATAACATAACGCTTAAAAACAAGTAAGTGGAAATGATAACCAGAAAGGCAAGCGTATTACTATTTACTTATTACAAGCCGATTCAACTGCTTCGTAAGTTTTTGTTTGCGTGGGCCAGCTAGAGGATTTTAAAAGGGATTTTAAAAGAATTATTGGAAGTTGAATTAAAAAAAATTATCTACTAGACCTTCATCTAGACTTTAATATTGTTTTTACGGTTTGTGTACCTGGTGGTACTATGTCTGAAGCTATACCTATAGGTATAAACTCGACTCTGAATAATCACCGTCTCATACATGTACGTCTAGGGTATCTTTACGATATTGTTGATAGAGGGCGCTGCAACGTCTGCAACCCTTTGAGTTCGGTAACAAATAATCCACTCAAAATCGGACTTCAATACTTTTGTAACTATGTATTGTAGGCCTTAATATCTACCTACTGCTGTTTTACGGCGGATGTATAATCCTTTATTTTATGTTTGTTTAATCTCTCCTATATGAAATCTAAAATTGTTTTCCAAGTAGATACAATTGCTCGTTTGCCAGCCAAGTGCTGCTCAATCATTAAACACCTTATAATATGCGTGTTATAATGTCTAATGATAATACTTTTATTAATTATTATTATTATTATTATATATTAAGTGACCATAAATCATAACTGGCTAGCTTGGACCTAAGTCGGTATCCCTAACCGCTGCGACCGCCCTCACTTTGCTTCGGTACAAACGAATCTACACTAATATTATAAAGAGAAAAACTTTGATTGTTTGGTTGTAACGAATAGGCTCAAAAACTACGAGACCGATTTTTAAAATTCTTTCACCATACGAAAACTACATTATTCACGAGTGACATAGGCTATATTTTATTTTGGACAAAATAGGGTTCCGTAAGAAATTTGGGTTTTTCGGACACAAGGTGTGAAAAATCATAATTTATGTGGCAAATCAACTTGCTGGTTTGCTGGCTCATCTAGTAATTTATATAGAAAGATCAAGTTTAAATTTTTCGTTAATGTAAAATCATCCAATCCCATCCAGATATCGTTGCGTTTTAGCTTTCACTCTTCCAGAGATAACAGTATAAAATATAGTTAATGTAAACAGCATTTTTCTAGTTGGTATGTTCTTTTCACGAACCCGACGCAAACTATGAACCCTAATTAACAGTCTTAAGTGATAAATTTTAATAAACGTTGAGACAGGTGTTTATTTTTAGTACACAAAGTTTAAATGAGAAATTTCCCATAAAAATAAGGTATTTTTAATACAATTTTCCACCGCTGTTTTACACAGTTAGAGATTGGATTTTCTAATAACCTTTTTTATTTTTAACCGACTCCAAAAAAAGTAGGAGGTTCTCAATTCCTCTCTATTTTTTATGTTTGTAGGACAGTAACTTTTTACTGGGTAGACCGATTCGAATGATTCTTTCATCTGACGGGTAGTTTTGAGTTATCGCTAATAATGTATTACTTTACTTTGACTTCGTGAATAAGGTGCTCATTTTATAATTTATCGATGTAAAATAACAAAATAAGGTGTATAATTTTAAGCTATAAAATCGCGTCCAATATATGTAAGTGCTCATATAATTGTGATCGAGCGTCACAACAACAAGTTAGTTTGATCATTCAGTGGCGGACCTCTTCTGGTCAGTGTATCATCGGTTCAATCTAATTTGGTTTATTTTTGTAAAAATAAATATGTGTAATGTACATGTAACGAAAAACCGTATATCGATGTCGTAAAATCACCTTCAGCTGGCCACCACCGCGGCACTGACATTATGAACATGTTCAGAAACGACGGCAGCGACCCTGTTGGTCGGCGGCGCGACACTTTCGTACAATCATGCAACTACTGGACATATTCTTAAACGGAAAATGACGACGGCGAAAAATAAGCAACGATTTTGTAAAACGTTTTCTCTTAAACATGTGGAAGGCCGGAGATTATCGCGACCGTCGTTAGGGTCGGCCGGCCCGGTCCCGGTCCCGGGCAATCGAGCGAGAGTAACGCGCTCGTCGCCCGCTCGCCGCCGGAATGCTAAACCTGCCTCCGGGGCTCGATCTCCGGACTCCGGACCCCGTGCGTGACTCGCGAGGAGCCAGTGGAGCCGGCCGTGCGTACCGCCGGACATCATTTAGACCCGTCGACGGGGGCCGGGCGGAGCGCGCGGCCGCCGCTAGCTTCGAATTGGATTTAAACATTGCGAATTACGTTTCTTTGATTCGCGGGTTAGCCAAATGGGGACGATTTATGGCGGGCGCGTCCCGCGGGACCGGACCGGAGGCCCCGTCGGTCCGGTCGGTCGTATTTCACGCGGGCGATTTACTGCGCGGGGGCCGTGAGCGATGGCGGGCGCCGCGGCCCGCTTTAAATACGGCCGCCTCGTTTATTTCCCTATCCTTTTAATACGATGCTATCTTTCGGGTCCGATTACGGCGGAATGAGAATTCTTTCGCGACTCTTCCCTTTGATGTCGAACGCGACGATCCCGGAGCCCGGCCCCGGCCGCCGGCGACCCTCGCTTCCTCTCATGAATAACTAGATAGCTTCGTGTTTATCTTAGTTTTCTCCTGACCTACTATTAATATAGATACGAAGTACTATTGTTATATGTCGACATATAAACACGTGGAGTCGCTCGCCGACCGTTCTCGTATCGCCGGGAGGTACACGTGAAGCTCCCTCGTAATTGAATCGTTCGACGGATACGTAAAAGTGAATAATAAATGTAATTCGTAATCAAAACCGGAAGCAGATATCGATCGACAGGCGCTCACGTAAAAAGGTGTAATAAAGAATGCAATAAAGTTCACCGACGCATCAGCGGGCTACCGCGCGTCTGTTCCTGCCCGCCCGTGGCCGCTCGTGGTCGCTCGTGGCCGCTCCTGGCCGCTCGCAACCCTTCCGCTGCACCTGTTGGTGCGTGCCGAGTGTCTCGCTCGTGTGCGACAAGTGACACCGTTTTTTATCGATCGATCTAAATAAAAACGTATTCCTGCCAACTAAGACATATTTATTACTTTATTTTAGTTAACGGAACAAACGGAGGAGTCCCCCGTAATGTAATGTAATACCTTTGTAAACGGGATCGCAGCTACAATCGAAATTATCTCCGCGGTATGTTTTACTTACATACGAATATTATGTAAACAATTGTTACAGTTTTTGCCCTTTTTACACAGTTGTTCACCGTGATAAGTAATAAGTAGTTCACTATATTTTTTTATAAGTACCTATTAGTTATTTTTTTATTAATCAAAAGGTAGGTAATATTTAACTACAGTCCCACCTAAGCGGAGATGTAGTCTTGGGTGATAAGCGCATTAACTTAGTAGAAGCCCGTTCACTCTTGATGTAATAATTACTCAAATGTTATGTTACGTTTAGTTTAAAGATCTTTATTTCTCACTAGCTGACCCCGGCAATCTATCTTTTGTCATATAAATTATTATTTTAGAACTATTTTGATAAACATAAAAATGGTTATAATGCCTTAACCTTAAAAGTTAGACATCATAATATGCTGCCGCAGATTTTTATTCAGAACTTTTAGAGGGGAACAATGTTTTTAAGTAACTTTCACCGTTTACTCAGCGCACGCAAGGAAAGCTCTTAATTTTGCCGTTTCCGCAATATTTTTATTGCTGCTCCTTTTTATCTTACCGTGATATTATATAGCCTTTAGCCTTCTTCGCTAGATGGACTATCTTCTATCTTATAGGAAATGAATTTTTAAATCGATTAAGTAGTTCCTGAGATTAGCGCGTTCAAACGATCAATCAATTAAACAAACAAACAAACGAATAATGAGCTTCAGCTTCAGCTTTATATTATTAGTATATGTATAGATAAGACATACATTAGTCACTTAAAATGAGAAAGTTAAACATAAATTATGGTGTATCTACCTATGGTTATGTTCAGCGAAATTATCGGCGTATATCTATAGTAGCGTGAAAATTGTGTGTGTGTGTGTTGTGGGTTCGGGTGTTTTGATAGATGTGTGTGAGTTTATACAGGTTTATAATATTTATTCAATTTTACATTTAATTAGCAAATTTTTTAACTTTGTTAATAGTTTTGTTTAACGTTAATTGTATAAATATGTCAGTGTTTAGACGACTTGCATGTCTTTGAGTACTGTATAGTTCCTATAATGCATATGATAAATCTAATTAGGATGGATGTGACGTGAAATATTATTTGAATCGTCCAGTTTGATTTATAGTTATAGGTTTCATTGTTGCTCAGGTGTAGTGCACAGTGGTCGCGGACCGTTTTGTGAGCGAAGGCTGTCCACCGACGAGAGCCGTTACTTTTGTAGATTAACCAACAGATGGCGATAAAAACTGTCAGCATGTGCAGTAATGACGATGTAATACTTGCTGTACGATAATAAGCGATAATCAGAAGCGTTAGTATATAAAACTAATTGAGTTTATTTATAAAGTGTTCCACCAATGTTACAAGTCGACGAGTCTAATAGCACTACATTGACATTCGATTGTCGAAAAAAACCAGGTCAGTCGCCGCCTTCAGATCGTGTTTAATGAAGACGATGCGCTTTTTAAAGATGAATAAAATCAAAATAGTGTTCGCGAATACATTGAGAGTTTCACGGTACGTTTATCGAGAGCGTAAAGTCTCAATTGCGATCGGGAAGAACGTCTCGCCGATGAAAAAATGAGTTCATGTGGCCCATCACAAAAAATAGTCCATCAATTTTTGTTGCGGCGAGTTAGCGCCGAATGGCACTTGCAAAAAGTGAAATTCGATTGGTCAAACCGTAAGAACTATTCAATCGCCGTGAAAAGGAATATTAAGGCCAATAAATAGCTACTAGACCCATTACGGTGCGGGCGGGGTGGGCTCGCGGCTTGCGGCTTGCGGCTTTCATGTACCGGATACTCATCACTGCAAGTTTTGGTTGTTTCAGAACAATATATTTAATAATGCTAATTTGAATAAATGAATAAAGAGCTTGACGACAAGTAATAAATTTAATATTACTTGCTTTAAATTAATATAAAGATACAAATAATAATCCGCTTTCGATTTCTGACGCAAATCGTCACATAATGCTGACGTTAGAGAAGTACATTCTTATGTATTTTATATCATTTACAATCTGCTAAATTATCGTTCTTTCTCCGTGGGAAAGCTGTATGTTTCGAGTAAAAAGTTACCGAAGTGTATATTCATCTACACAAAACTTTGTTTGTTTGGTTGTAATGAATGGGCTCAAAAACTACCGGACCGATTTTAAAAATTCTTTCACAATTCGAAAGCTACATTATGCACGAGTAACATAGGCTATGTTTTATTTTGGGGGAAAATAGGGTACCGTAACATATTTGGGTTTTTCCGACACAAGGTGTAGAAAATCATAATTTATATGGCAAAACAACGTTGCTGGCTCACCTAGTATTATTATAAGTGATAACAATATTAAAGTGTGGCACTGTTACGGTGTGTGTTAACACCAACAAAATATTATATTGTGGCGTGTCTATCGGTGGCCGAGTGCGCAACAGTTTATTAAAAGTTGTTATCCTACAGGCTTATTACAATTCAAAAATTCTAATCCTGTAGACATATTATCACTGATACACTATCACTTATGCTCCTCTTTTTTATTTTACAACCGGATCAGAGCGGTGTATATGTTTGAAAAACAACGGCTTAATACTCCTCACGGTATGTTTAAAAATACATATTTTATTATAGAAATATTCCTTAACCTGAGCAGTAATCTTAATGTATGTCTGTTTGCCATGTACGTGAGCCGTAGCTATGAGTCTCGTTTACAATGTTTACACACGTTTCTTGAACATTTTTACAACTAAGTCGTTTATTAAGTTAGGGACCTAATATAGTATTGTACTGAGCCACATCAAAGAACGCATCCCTTTACAAAAAATGCAAGTCGAAGTAACCAGTCGATGCATTCTTTTTGTACTTAATTCGATTGTGAATATCGCTGTTTTATTTAATATTTGCACACATATTATTGCCTATTGAAACTTTATTACGATGGATATACTAAGAAACTAAGTTATATTTTGTTTGTTTTAAATTATCACGTAATAATACAAAAATACACATTAAATTAGTCCATTAACGTTTAAAAAGGGTTGACCAAAATATCAGTGATGTGGTGTTATTGATCGACGGCGGCGCGCCCCGGGCCCCGGGCCGCGGCCGCGGGCGTCGTGGCGACGTCGCTAAGAGTTTCGTCTTCACGGGTTAATGCAACCGCGCCACCACGCCGTCACCGACGGACCGCCGACACCGGGTTATTGATTTAATATACTATCACGCTTTCAGGAGCCAAAACAAATGTTTATAAATATAAAAAAAAAACTTCGCGAACGGCAGGAGACGCTGGCGGCTCGTATTAATCAGGGCGTTACTGCTAACTGACAGCTATTGCCGTATTAATTAGTCATGCTGTGGGCCGCGAGATGTTCTGAACGTACTAAATGAGAAAAAATGTGACTTAATCAAATATATGTACGTAAGAAGGTAATGTTAGATTTTTAAATTAAATTATGTTACAACACCAGTCGCCCGCCATCCGTGGCGGTGCTGTACGGTCGCTAAACTACGCTCTTCTGCCCGGATAGATGTCTCAGCGAGTCATGTAGCAATCATGTTCATTTATTCGGAACAGCTTGTAAATGAGATCCACGATATGTTTAACTTTGATAACAATGATCAGATAATTATTCGAGGTGTTCTTAAATTGATATAGATCCACAATCTTGTCCATCATGATAGATATCGAGATCCGGTCCGGTCCGAAACCTGGCCCACCGGCCGGGTATCTTCCCGGTGTAATCTAATTTAAGGTTTTTGTTCTTTCATTTCTTCTTCAAATGTCACTTATGTATGTATATGAAACGGGTGCTCCGGGAGATACTATATTAAACATGTGTTAAACGTCACTTGATAAATAAAACAGCTGACTAACCACATAATCCGTGACACTGATTACCTGCTGCGTTGCCTCCTAGACCTCGTGTTGCCCTGGTACTGTTACACTGACAGCACAGTGTTGATGGAGGCAGTTTTCCTTTCTTGTCAAAAATTATCGCGCGAGTTTTTTTAACTTTCCGACAACTCGTAAGACATTGATTTTAATTGTGGTCTTTAAGTGTGGTGGTGTGCGAAGGGCAATTAATGTACATGCCATGCTGAAGGTAACTCATGCATTATATATTAATTTGATAACGATTAATATCGTATGCATCTAAATGAGTGCATGAATTTCCAAATGCTATCCAAACACGGCGGAGGACTATACTTTGTAATATGTATAACGTGCTTATAGACTATGAAATTCCGGTCAATTGATCTAGTTTCCGTTAAAATATAAGGCAATTTTAATTTAGACCTAGAAATCAATAAACAAATAAGTAAGTAAAACAAGTTCAAATTTATGGCGCTGTTCGGTCCATCGATTGTCTCTGTACTGAATATGATATCAATCTGTTGCTAAACAATCTAATTGCATATAACATGTATTACTTGTTTAAAATATAACTGATTTTTAATATTGGTATCGTCGCCATAAGACGCTCTTAGGTTAGTTAATTACCTAATAGCTTAAGATCCCTCAAGTAGGGGTTGAACTCTTTACGGTGAACAAATGAGTTGCGAGACTTGTTTTTTACAAGTTATGTTTTTGGTGGTATTATCTTTTTCCAAGACAGTTGCAAAATTTCGTCTTAGGCTTTCGCTTCTTCCCGGTCCTTCCCCACCGGTCGTTCTTGTAGTGTAATATTTTCTATCAATTAAATTCACCACATACGCAAAGCGTGACTGACAAGGATATAACAACCATAAAAAACATCGTTCATAGACTTTGTCGAAGTTTTGCCTATATTTGGCATACGGTGCATGTTCTCTGCCACTCTATTCTATCAATTGATTTGGGTAAGTAATAAGTTAATTTAGAATATACTCATTGATCCCTGGACACATGGACGCATAGGTCCGACTCCGGTCGACGGTCGGACCGAGCCGGTCGCGAGACGAATAAATTAACAATTTCTTCTTATCGGTTATTCGCGATGATGCCCGTAATGTGAACCTGCCAAAGTTCGTCATTAATAATATTAAGTTTGACGCATTTTTAATTTTGTATTACTTTTTGTTCGATTTATTTTTTTTTTTACGGCGTGCCACTGTATTAGTTCAGTGTTAAGGCAGCATTTGCCTCTATATATGTACGTAGTGCGTTTTGTACCGTTACCGCGTCATCCAACGACAGGTGACAATTAGTGAACGACACCGCTACTACACATGTGTAAGGAAACCGCACAGAGAGCTAGCGTCGTCCGAGCGGCCGGAACAACCGGGGTACGATTTGAAAGGAGACTTCACATGTGAATGTTTAACGTCGGCAAATAAAGACATTGTATTGTGTTTTATGATTAATGTAAAGATAAGTCAAACGAGCCGATGGATCATTCGGTAGGACGTAGTTAATAATATAAGGGTTGATAGCTTCATTAGTCTTACAAGTGGCACACCCCCGCTTTTTTTTGTTTGTATGTAGTATGTGGCTAGCTCCTGCTCTGGTCCTGTCACTCGGGCGATCGACTCGGAGACGCAGCCGCTCGCGGACGGCCAGACACGTCGACGACTGGTCAAATATTAAATAAAGATTGGTGGTGAGGTCAAACGATACATGCGTAGCGAGTGTGGGGCACACGGTGGACGGGCGGTCGGAACGCTCTTCAGAGAAAGCAAGAACATCCTGGAAATTATTACCTATTGACTTGCTCTATTAATTTCACTTTTATTAAAACAATTTCTGCTTAGAGTTTCCTCTGCCACTCTAGACTCTAGAGGGTCCCGTGACCGGAATCGATATGAATATGATTTAAAGTGAATTGCATAAGTACTCCAGTGCGAATAGAATCGTCACGGAGCGAAATGCTAGCGAGATAAACGACTGGGAAGTGCCGTGGAACCTGTCTAAAGACGTCACGGTGTATTCGGCGCACCCCTCCACCACCTCCGCCGGTATAACTAATTACATTGTAATTCTGTTTCAGTGTCGGGCCGCGGTGACGTCAG
Organism: Carystus phorcus; assembly: GCA_018248895.1. Taxonomy (NCBI): domain Eukaryota; kingdom Metazoa; phylum Arthropoda; class Insecta; order Lepidoptera; family Hesperiidae; genus Carystus; species Carystus phorcus. The sequence goes on from DWJN01003852.1 coordinate 11,630, forward strand.
CGGGTTCTTCAACACACAGATGGTGCTCGACCTTAACGGTAAGTGAATAAAACTTATATCGCAACGCTCCTCGTCTCATTTGAATACACGTGGTATACTCGAGTCGACCGGAATCCTGTTTTTGTACCGGCATCTCGCCGCTTTGATTCATTCACCGCCAGCCCGCGGCTCGAATAATTTGTTACATTTGGAACGTTCGAGTCGAATCGAATTTAATTTATAAAAACAAAAATAAGGCCCACCGATAATCGTCAGCGGACTCGGTTCGGACACGGACGACGGCGGTCACCAACGCGCGTCGGTTGTGCATCTCGACGACACTACACGACACGACACGACGATATAATTAAATTAACATGAATTCACCGATGCGTTTTTTTCGGAAGCGGCGTTCGAGACGTTTCTTATTGTGTCGTAGGCGCGTTTTTTGTGCGCGTTAATTACGAAATGAATGGGTTGCCGCGAGGCGCTTTTTGCGTCGCGCGTGCTTCACGGAAATCGACGCGACCTTATTCAAAACACCCGAACACGGCCCACATCGACAGGGACACCGGCCGCCGCCGCCGCGGTCTAGTCGCGCGCGTAAATATCTCTGTTATGCACGTGACGGGGCGCGCACACAACGAAGAGATCACTTCGAAGAGCGCACGATAAGTTCCGTCGACAACAATTAGATCCACTAAAAATGTCGGTTGCGTAGTTAGGATGTAATTTTATTTACCATTTTGAAAACGTCGCATACGTTTCCGTGTACCTATTTCTTGTAAAAATTATCATGAATTAACCTTTATATACGGATGATTTGGGACGTAACTAGGTAGATGACACCAAAAACATAATATCCGAGCGCAGTGAAATACTTTAATATAAAATGATTATTCAAAACGGTTTTGATTTTTTTTGTTTGGAATTAATGTTTTCGGTATTGTCCTCCTAAATAAGTTTAAACTTTAAAGTTTAAGTTAAAGTTCCAGTTTCTAGCACATCACAGACACAGTGTAAATTAAAATAAAAAAGTTCACTCGAACAGATATTATTGTCCAAATAGAAAAACGTGATAAAGTAGGCAGCCAGTAGGCACACATACCTGCGCTAGTGTGATCGCCGCGATGTCTTCCTGTAACGTATGCAAATTGTTGCAAATGTGGTCGCTCCACATTCGAGTGCACCGAGCCGAGAAATGTGTTAGTACAATTTTACTCTTCATCTATTTTAAGACAAATAGAAACACTTACTTAGTATTGTGTGTCGTGCTTCCAATGTAAGATTTTATATGGAACGTCACTGGATCTTATCACTTTTCATTAGTTTTCCTTCTTTGTGCTCTTTACAGTACATACGTGTGCATACCATGGATAGATACGTCTCCTCAGTGCTATCGTACGGTCTCTTATTGTGGGGAAACAGCGTAAATATTATAAAAGCATTTAAAATT
>DWJN01003853.1:0-13061 GCA_018248895.1 Carystus phorcus
AACATCAGTATCATTGGCAATTCAGTATTTGTAATAATGCAAAAAGACGTATGTTTTGTTATAATGGGAAAGATGGCGAAAAGCGCTGAGTGGAAGCGCCAGTAAAGTTTGAGAACGCTGTAAACTAATAATATTGTACAATATTACAGAGCGGTTTTATTTTGGTGTCGGATAATGTAGTAGTGCTATCTAGCAGCAATATTTGACAGCCGCTTTCTGAATTGGTTGGCGTGGAAAAGCATTAGTTCAATGCAGTAAATTATAATTTTTCTTTTAACCTAAAGTAGCCTCAACTCTTCACCTATCCGCAGTGGTGCATCTTGGTGGAGTATGCAGTAGACCTCTTCAGTGATGAGGAGAGTCCCGTGCTCAGTGGGTCATTACTGGGTTGAAGGCAGGCAGCTAACTCAAGAGAAGCAACGATATTGATAGAGGTTTCGGCGGACGGAACCATCTTTGCTTTGTTTCATGTGGTTACACTTTTGTAGTCGGTTATTGTCTGTTGGCTGTTAAGTGTTGTCGGTTCGTAAAAATGGAAGTAGATCGAAGTACGAAATAGTGAAAAGACTAGTCTTATTTGAAATCGACCAATAATGTCCACGGGCCACTTGACAGTCGGTTGCCAGTATAACGGTTTGGTGTTTCTGTGTCAACAACAAAAAAAGTTATGTGATTGACCACCAGACCCAATCGCTTCGTGGATACTTACCAAGTAATTATATTTAGTAAATAATCTCCGAGCCGGCGGTGTGATCGCGCCATTAAATGCGGACGCACACTGCATATTAAGTGCTTTATCAGGAAAATTATGGAATAATAATACACTTCTTCTACTGCTATTATACTGTACTGTGAAATGAGGTATGAACATTACCATCCACCATCTACGGTTTACCATCATTACAGCAAGTTTTCTTAATAGGAAATCCATCCTCACAAAACAAGCTGGGTTACCTACTAAATCTGTGGGCTAAATATTTTTAACGAATTTAAGTTATAATAAGTGTTTAAATATTAGATTTAATTAAACATTAGAAATAATTAAACTGACTGAATAGAGGTTGTTCTGCAGTATGTCGGACATACTAGCCGGCATTTCGATATCTCTAATAATCTTTTGATACTTTAATATCTTACAACTCTTACATTGGTCTTTAAATTTTTATATTACGTAATTAAGTTACGTGATTGTATTACAAATAGCTTTGTAAGTATTAAAATTTAGAAATAAAAGAAGGCGTGTCGATAGTTTTACATATTATATCACATTTACATTATGCGAGTATGTTGGCATTATAATATCTACATATATTGTGTTTTTATAAGACCACCTGGAGGCTTCCATATTTAACTTCTACCAGTCTCTTGAATGTCTTTAGCACACTCAAAGGATAGAGAAGCTAATATTTAAAATGCACTGGTGTAGGTGTAGCGCAACCAGTGGTTTCTCTATTATCGCCTGCCACTGTTCGGATATTACTTGTAGGTACATAAAAAGTACAAAACAATCGTCAAGGTGCCGTCAGAATGGTAAAGTTTTCCTATTAGCATGCATTACGGGCGCTGCTCAGCATTCACGTGACGAACCTTCTGCGTGGGTTTCCCTGTTCCACGACCTCTTCTATACGGTAATTTGAACGGAATTTGTATTGTTTTTTATTATTAATATTTACGACGGAATCCCACCGTGAATCCAACGAAGCAGATGTTGGTGTAGTATGTAGGAATCACGTTCTCATATATGTATGTATATCTACACGTTTAAAATTAATTTCATAGGTTACATTATGTTACGATGGGTTCTCACGATATATCTATTTGATGCGAGTAATAATAATTCAAGTACACATATAAAGAATAATGTGGATACTGGCAACTGATGAATTTGTACGTAAAGACAAATAGCAGTAGCAGCACTCGAACGTTAAAGCAGTCAAATGTTAAGTATTTACTGATTAGTATGTACTAAAAGGTGTTATTAAAGAATTAAAACTACCGTCTTCCACTAAGGATTTCTCTTCGCATAATTTTGAAATACTTTAAATCTGTTTCCCAAGGTCAAGTAAAATACAAATGTTCTTTATTCAAATAGGAGATTACAAAAAGAGAAATACGTTAAAAACGTTTAGTATAATTTTGACAAAAGACGGTCTTATTTCTCAAAAGCGCCTAGCCTACACCAGGGCCTGGCCTCGAGGTAAAAGATGGTTGGACATCTCAATATACTACTGGATTTTTCTGAATGTTAAAAATCGATGAAGTCTTAGATGCTAATCGCACTTAGTAAAATCGTATTCACTTTCCTCTTATATACATCCGATAAATAACGAAGAAATCAAGGATGCTAACCGAGTGAGAGCATATTTACTTACTCATTTCTTAACGTCCCATATTACATAGATGCCTGTATATAACGATTATTTGTAAAGCGTTTGTTACGTCAGCATATTTTTCTACAGACGGCCATAATACGGTGGCGCACGCTGCGATAGCGTCATTCATCAGGCGGCTTTGAAATGATCTCTCGCGTGAACTTAATAAGCGACCAGTCGGTCGTGTGACGCGATGAGCGCGGCGAGCGGAGTCAGCGGAGTGAGCCAAGAGCGGTGAACATACAACGTAATTTCGTCCGCCATCCTTTATCAAAATCAGTATTCTGCGAGTCAGGGGCGGCTTAACCTATAGAGCAGGGTGTGCAATGCACACGGGCGCCGCTAAGAGCATCGTCTTAGTTCATTATGGTACAACAAAGATACGACAGAAGCGGCCAGCCAGTGCATCGGCGGCAGTTATCAACACGAGCATCCTATGGGCGGCTTTTTTTTATAACATTTTGTTTTAACACTAAATAAACTTTATTTCACGTATTTGAATTGCACACGGGCGCTACACGAGCTAGAGCCGCCTCTGCTGCGAGTTAGACAATGGATAGGGGATGGGTACTTGCGAGTACAAAGAAAATGTATAAAGATGTTTTAATATAACTTAATTTCACCTTTCACTGAATATTGCGTAGAGGTATGTATAAGTAAGGCAAGTAATATAAAGAAATATCCGTCTTTATTGAAATGCTGAAGTAGTTCCGTGTGTCTTCTTCAATCCGTCTACGACGTTTATTTACGGGTAAGTATAGGATGGTTGTTTCAGTGTAATTGTATGGTGACCTCGAACGACCGGCACTTACTGTTTTTAGTTACGGCAAAACGTAGTTTGTCGCTGGTATGTCGAATCTGTTTTGTTTGTTATGATCCGGTGAATGTGACTTGGTCAAGTTGTCAACACATAATTTGTGCAAGTTATCTTTGAGTTCAAAGACAACGTCATTAGAAAGCTAGCAGAGGGCGCTACTGTGACCGCCGGAAATCTGTTGCACTGGTCATTCTGACTGTTGTCTAATAGAAGGATGAGTAACGGTTTCTTTGGTCGCTAACATCTAAAGTATATAAAAAGACACGTGTATTTACACGTGTTGTCTCCAAGAGCCCATGTTAAAAAACATGTTTGTTGTAGAGTTGAATAGTTGTAACATTTTTCTTATGGATACTTCGGTTTATCTTTTTTCTGATTGACGCGTATTTGCAAAAAAGCTTCATAAAAACGAACCGTTGATGTTGTACGATTAAATGCTATTTCATTTAATCGGCTTAGGTGCGTTTATAGAGAGATGAATTTGCATGAATTGGTTGCATACTCAAGCGATGATGGCGAATGACCAGTGTTCTACATCGTGTAGCTGAGGACACTATATGACTCTAACACCCAACAATCTATATATATAAAAAAAATCAATGTTTGTTCGTTTATTTGTCCGTTATGGACTCTAAAATGGTAGGAGATAGAGCACTGATCTTTAGCAACTTTGTTCAGAATTCTCTGAAAAAGGTTTCTGTACCAAAGTAATATGGAGACATGGTTGATGAGTTACAGTGGAAAATGTTTTGCTGATAGATCCGACACATAGTTGGTATATAATAATATGAGAATTATGCTGACTTTCCTTTAAATTTGAATCTCTTAACATGCGTAGCATCGCACGCCGGACACAGCTGGTTAAGTATAAATTCAATTGTCACACAAATTCTTTGGTAATCGCCAAAATCTTCCATCTTTTTGTATTCGGTAGTAAATTACCAGACAGACTGGTCAGCAATTTGCCTCATTAAAGTCAACAGAAGCAATCAGGGGCACGCCACCGCCGCGCCGCACGTTGCGTCAGTCCCCAGCGCCCTCTGCGGCTCCGGGGGCCTTACCTCAGCGCGTATTCAGCACACGTGCCTCCACTAGAATGTTACGTAGTGTTACATACTGTTTAAACGAAACAATACGTGGATGTTACAGCGAAAACAACGGATTCTTTCTGTCGTCGCAGGTGTCGACGAGTTACCATCAAGTGGCTCGTGAGATCGACTGTCAGGTAAAAAAAAAAAAACAAAAAATTACATAGGACGTCGGTTCAGCTACAATAAAAAATAAAAAGTATGACCATTAAATTATTATTGGCTAATATCTTGTTCTGCATGAAATTTTGTCAGTAATGATGATGATGTTACAATGATAAATATAAATAATATGAGTTATTACATTTTTTATATGAGCATTGATAAAAAAAGGCATTACGTCAGTCCCTTGGGTTTTCGACTCATCAAGTACGCTTGTCGGGTACGATATTATGTTTCTAAATAGGTAAGTACTCGGTTGGAACTGCGTATTAGAAGTTCTATACATTATTATAGTTGAAATTATGGAGTATTTATTTATACAATATATCAGGCATTTATGGGATGGGCAAACGCTTAATAGATATGGATTACCTATGGGTCCATGTGACTATTCCAGTAATAAGGTATTAAATATTTTCTTCGCGATTCGAATAACAAAACTGACTGTTAATTGACTACCTCTGCGCAGTTGGTAGTGAAACTTGTCTACGAAGGATCATGGTTCAAACCCGGCCGGGACAGACATTTATTTGTGATAAATGTTTGTTTTTGGGTCATAGATTTTAGTGTTATTTGTGTTGTCCATGCTACATACGACACAGGAAATCTTAGGGGGTAAGGTTTGCATTTATTTATATGATAATTGGCCTCCATAGACAAGTAACTCATATCGCATTAGACGTCCGATTAAATGTAAGAGAATAGCACATGCAACCTGCTGCAGAAATTCATAGGAACGTTTTACGTGCACATTTATTTTCGCCGTTTCTTCTCCTCGGTGTAAAAGCACCTTTCCCAAACGGTGGTAGAATTAAAAAATTACGTGCACAAGTGTATTGAAATAATACCAATATGCATAAATGATTTTGAATTTGAATTTGGTAAAGTATAATGTTTATACTGTTTGAAGTTGGGCTCGCAGACAGCGTTAACTATCTCACACGTTTGCAGCGTACCGTGCGCAATCTGTTACACGTTACTGCTCATAATAATATGGGTAATATGTGAATAGTCAGTGTATCTATACGAGTATATTCCAATGTCTAAGGAAGAAAACCCCTTTCAATTTCTTAATTCTTGTAAGAAATTGTTTACATCGTGAAATTTTATTTGTTAGGGATTTTTGTAAGCTTCTAAAAATTTGGCAAAATGTAATTTGTTCACCGACAAGTAAAATATTTTTCTGTATATAAAGAGAACAATGAAACACTCGTAACCCATGACGTAGTTAACATTAACATAACTTATCAATAACATTGTAATTTTGAATTTTTTATACATTTTCAAAATTTTTTCGAATAACGAATGATATGTTCATTTTAAAATCCTTATTAAAATGGAATAAACTTCAAAGTTAACTGACTTCTGCTAGTTGTTTACAAACCTCAAATCGTCAAATATAAGTAATATTTTTATTAAGAATCATTTTTTGACTTGTGCATTTTTTACCGATAAGCAAAATGTTATCAAATGCCACTAACAAACAGTTCCTACACAAGCACAACTACGTTCATTTGTAAAAAGTTGGTGTAATTAACTACAAACATATTAGTATACATTTGTTCATGTCCGACCAGTTTCAAAATCCTTTACGCCACTTAAAATCGTCCAACAGGGCTCACCGTGAGGTTATCAACATTGCTTTTTGTTAGGGATTTTAATCATTACACTTTTTCATCGAACGCCGCTTTACAGTGTTTGGTAATTAAGTATTGTAAAACGATACTCGCGGGGTATTTACTTGCTTTTAGGTACCTATTACGTTTTTTCACCAAACATGCACTTGAAATTTTTCCCTGAAGAAGTCAAAGTACGAATATGTATTATATAATAGTTAAAGCGCATAGCAGAGCTAGAACAATTTTGTTTTATTGTCAATATAATGGCGGTGACAAACTTAGTGTGCAATAAAATACTTTCGTGTTTTAATTGGTAAATAGGTAAGAATTTCGTGATTTTTGGATCTCATCAAAATAAACATGTCTAAATACACACATATCCGTAGTAATGTGAATATTGGTAAAATTTTAAAACAATCTAGCGACTGCATAAATACACCAAAGTTACAAAGTGAGCGCAGTTTCAAGTGAAGATCTGTTTAGTAGGTTCCTCCTTCGTCGCTCTTTGATTTGTTGCACCCTTGTGTATAAATTGTATAGTAACTATCTCTGTTAATTTTCGCACAACTTTGTTGAATTACGTAAAAGATATTTATGCTCATTTCGTCAATGTCTTATTGTGGGACTAAATCATAAAAAAAAATACGAATGTGTGACACACACGAATAGGAATGTGAAATAATATAGTGATTCCACATCATTAAAGTACAAAAAAACGTAATGAATTCTTAAAATTAATTAATTTTGTTTTTGTTTCTCCAAACAGTGACATAAATAAAACATCCATCAGTTTGAAACTATTGTCTTCGATCATTAAGGTTTTAGGTATCATTAAAATGGCATGATGTTTAGACAAAAAAGTGAATTCTATAAGCCATTTTAATGGATGGCTGAGCACGTAAATAATATATTAAATTGAAATGTGTCATGCTTTCAGAGATGACATGCAATTTCAGTGACGGAGTTTTATTTGTTTCAACCAACCATTTTTTGTGTGGGCAAAATTAATTGGGCTTGAAGCAAAATATCTTATCGTACAGATCACTACACAAAATACTATCAGGGACAAATATTTTAAAAATTCCAACAGCAGACCTCCGTACCATATCGAAAGTTGGAAACACTCCCAATATTTCGTGTAAACGTAATCTGTTTAATATGAGTTGGCAACTGATATGTGGTGCAATTGGTTTACGTTAAGGCTCCATGTACCGAGAGCCAAGCTCCCATGCTTGTGGTTAACTCTGGTCAACAACGGGCGACGTTCTGGACACAGCTCCCTCCCGTTGCTGAAATTAGAGTTGTCTTAAAGCACCCTTTAACGATTTTAACCTATGTTATAATTTTTTAATTTATATACATTATTCATCGTGTCAATTGTATGAATTTGTTTAATAATTTAAAATATTCACGTGCATAACGTGTTTATTTTGTTAGTAAACATTTATACAACTCAACTAAATCTTTATTCGGCTGTAAAGTTCACTAGTCAGAAGGTGCCAGCGCAAAAAGTCCAAACCTAATTCCTAAGGAGTTTTATCGTCGGTAATCTTCAATCCCATCTCACTTGATCGTCTGCATAATATAATTGAATTTTTATTTACGAGCGAAGTTTCCAGACGTTTTTATAATAAATGACATGCGTTAGGCTCGCAAGCTTTATCCGCTGAACGTAAGAACGGATATTTTTTGCATTGAACCACAAAACGAAGGGAATATGTGAGTTTCGTGCGAAATCTGGTTTGTTTGTCATTGGCGAGGTCGCGGGCCCGGTTCTGGCCGTCTTCATTATCGATGCAATAAACATTTATCTCCAACAATATATTATAAGGAAATCATATTTCTTTTTCTATACTAATAATATAAAGCTGAAGAGTTTATTTGAATGATTGATTGATTGTTTGAACGGGCTAATCTCAGGAACTACTGGACCGATTTGTAAAATTTGTTTAGTGTAAGATAGTCCATTTACGGCGGAAGGCTCTAACATAACACTAAGATAAATAGGAGAGGAGCAGCAATAAAAAATATTGCAAAAACTGCAAAATTTAAAGCTTTCCTTGCGTGCGCTAAGTAAACGGTGAAAGTTACTCAAAAATCATGTACCTATGACAATATTGTTCCCCTCTAAAAGTTACAAAAAATTGTTCTAAAATTTATTAATTATTATTTATTCTTAGTGATTCTTTCCATTATGCGGGTATGATGTGGTTATATAATCGCGTTGGCAATCTACAAAAGAAAAAACTGCCTTAAATATGAGTTTAGCAGTCATACGCATCAAATATCTGCGCTTTATTGGGGATAACTCAATAACAACTCGTTACCTGTAACTGTACTCTAATTAACAGGGAACCACAATAATTGCACCAACTTTCGACTAAAATTATTATCCAAAATATTATCCAATTATTGTCCAAATCGTATACCCAGTACAAAGTTATTTAACATCTAACATATAAAAAAAATCCGAGGAAACTTTCTCCTCTTTTTAAAGTCGGCTAAAAAGTATTCATGTATATTTAATTACTCATGTAGATTGTTATATTACATTATTTTTGTTATACTTAAACTCATTCCTACCTCAGAAAGGCGATTTTTAATGATTCGCTTCATTTATTAAATGGTCCTTTGATGGCATACATTGCAAACAATGTACCTAACATCGGTTTGAGGCGCTGTCTGCACGCCATTAATTCGACTGTCGTATCGGATATGCCGCAGGTGCCGTGGAGCTTCCTCGCTTCCTGGTAAATCTTTCATCCGTCGTCCGCCATCTTTATTTATTAGCGTCCATTCAGCGTGAATCACACCACAAGATGAAGGTGGCCAAATAATTTGACGACGAAATCGGATAATTCATTGCCCGCGTGGTGTAATGGTCACCACGCCGCCGGACCGCCGCCGCGCCGTTCGAAGGGTCCTGGGTTCGATTCCCAGCGAGGCCGAAATTTTAATGATGAGTTTAAATTTCTGTTCTCGGTCTGGGTGTATGTGTAAACGTCTTTCTGTGTTGTCCATGGCACCTACGACACAGGGTATCCTAGTGTGGGGCTATGAGTGTGTGGCGTGTGTGGCGTTATTTATATTTGTAAATAGTAAATATGTGTTAATTTTATAAAGCCGATGATAGGATAGAAATATTTATCGAGACTTTAGGTATGTCTATAGGATTAGCTGATTACTTGATCAGTATCTAATTTTAATTATCATATATTGTGTTTGATAAATGATGTATATGCCTTCAACCCATTAATGACCCACAACTGGGCACGGGTCTCTCCTCAACACTGAGGAGGTCTAGAGCATACTCCACCACGCTGCTCCAATGATAAATTATGTATAATGTTACTGAAATTGTTATTTGTAGTAGTTTTGACTTTCGTTAAGTGAGCTGTAAGTTCCTAAGACGAAATAAATATGTAATTTGACATTGATAATAAGTCGTTACACTTATGTAGCATTTATTATTGTGCAGGTTTCCCTACATGTTTTTCTTCATTAAACTAACCTATTTTGTCATTTCTTAGTTTCGTTACTTTGGTGTACTACAACGAACCATTTTTCTTTGAACATGTTCAATTAAACCAACTAGTGATTTTTAAGTTTCTATAGAGTGGTTTTAGAATCAAAACTAATTTCAGTGTTCGTTTACTGAAATTCCATCCAAGATCTAGTCTAGTTGTGTCGTAACGACTTATACGACAAATAAACCCCTTTTCTTTGAACATGTTCAATTAAACCAACTAGTTATTTTTAAGTTTCTATAGAGTGGTTTTAGAATCAAAACTAATTTCAGTATTCGTTTGCTCAAATTTAATACCAGATCTTAGTCTGGTTGTGTCGTAACGACATTCTAGTTACCATTGAGTGGTTAGAGCTTAGCCTCTTAGTACGTGCGGTTATGTGGGAGCCGTATTTGTGCGCGTACAGCCTTTACAAGATATATCTGATCTCGCTCCTTTGAAGACTTTATTGAATCGCCGCTCTATATGAGTGCAACAGTATTATGTAGTATGTATAAAAGTCTTAACGTTTTAAGCAGAGTATTAAACGAAATAATCTATACATTCAATAAAACTGTAACTGATCGGTTTTTGTACATGGTAAATTTATTTAAAAATTCATAATGGGGGGCCTTGATTTATGTAAGACAACCTAAAAGAATGTTTTTTAATTTTGTCTTTATGTTTATGCACGCTAATCTCAGAAGCGGCTTATCCGATTTGAATGCAGTTTTCGATATTATACTGTGGTGAGTTTCACTTAACATTAACCGCCAGTTTCTGAAAGGCTTGTCAAAATTTCGTTCGTATAACACGCATACTAACGTGAAAGTTCAATGAAGTCAATTCAAGTTTCTGAACGTTGATTAGCGAATAATTTCTGAATAATCATACTTTCTACAACCCAATTCACGTTTGACAATAGATTTGACAGTGAATTTCTTAATTTTTTCATTGATCAGCCTTTCGGAAACCGGCCGTAAGCTCGCAATATTACTCACCAGTTGACCTGGCGAACTTCGAATCACGTTGGAACATTTGACCCGTTTTTTAACATTTCTTACACTACTGAACTCCTATTGGTTGTAGCGTTATGTTATATAGCCTTCCTCGGTAAATTGACTATCCAACACCGAAAGAATTTTTCAAATCGGTCTAGTAGTTCCTGAGAATAGCGCGGTCAAACAAACAAACATACAATTTCTTCAGCTTTATAATATATGTATGTAAGTATATATAGTGTACAGTCGAAGCGTCAATAGAGAAATACAAGCCGCTACGGGCGTTTCCATTTAAATATAAATGAACTTTCCCCTTATTTGTTTTCTGCTGTTGATACAGCTCGTCAAAATTAACATTTTTGTATACGTATCTACACGCAATATTTATATTTACGTTTTCTTTGAATATTTGCATAATAGTTTTCGTTTAATTTCGATGCTGTTTACGAATGAAAATAGCTCTACGCTATCAGTTCGTGTAAATATTACTCATCGAAAAACTGTATGTTTAAGTCTTATTTTCATAAAGTAATTGATAAAATAATAATATACAAAATAATACAATGAGATGATCCTTTATTAAACATGTCATTTGTTTTCAAATATTGTCATAATACTCGCAGTTGTTTGGTATTAAAATTGAAGTAGGTATTTTGAATTACAGATGTGATAAAAAACACTAAAAAACTAATGCCGCTATCCAACTTGGCGTTGATTGGCTGCGATTTGGCGGTTAACAGATTGGCGTTTCTCCAACGTCTAAATAATGTAAAAAGGCGCAAACACAGCGATTTCGACTCATCAGTAGCCACAATGACAGATGCATTCAATAATATACATATACAAATATCATAGCAAAGAAATATTATTTTTGTGATTATGAAGCAAAAAATGTCGCAGCGATATAATTCAAATGTAACTATTCGCCTACATTATGAGAAAACACCGAAGCTAAAAATGACGTACTAAGCTTACACATTTTTACGCCGTGTAAAAACAATCCTGAATAATCATGGATAAAGTAACTGTTGTAAAATAATCTACATCCTCTGTCGAACAAGTAACCTCTCCTAATGAAGTCAATTTGCTCTCATTACGTAATTATTATGCAGAGTTAGGTTATAACCGGGTAATGAAAATGCGAACCCTTCAAGGAACTGTTCGGCATCTTTATGCAAATGGTTGAGATAATTATTCATTATAAAGGAATGGGGCAGCGCTCTGCTCACTGTAAGAAAATCATTTTCTTAGAATCATTTTTACTGTTCAGTTGATGCTACTTTTATATCGCAATTATTTAATGCCTGCTATTTTATAGCTTCGGGTTCCTAGCCTTGGGGTTTCTCTAGGTAAGTAATATTCTACTTTACTCGGCAAGCTATTTCATTCTGTCCGCAGGAAAAAGTGTTAGTATTTTTTTCCGTATCGGATTAATTATTAGAAACCTTTTTCTGTATATTCTTTTAAATTTGAGATAAAAATGTTTCTCAACCGTCTGTAGTAAGAGCAATATTTTTAGAATACAATGCAAAGCCCCATACTAGAATTCCCCTAGTTTGGGTGCCATGGATACTAAAACATAAAAACACACACCCAGACCATTAACAGAAATTAAAACTCATCATTGAAATTTCTACTCCGCTGGGAATCGAATCCAGGACCCTGTGAACGGCGATCCAACATGGTGACCATTATGTCATGCAGATCGCCTAATTGAGTAAATCCAAATTAAACGATAGAAATATAAATTGAAGATAAAATAACCACTAATAAAATAAATCTCATATTGTAAATTCAAATAATCATCTTTAAATTATTCAAATATTCGTCATCCATGATAGTAGTTCAAGTTATTTAGATTGGAATAATTTAATCAAACTTTTTTATCGCAAGTAAATATCGTACTTTTATTACTTAGTTATTGTTACTGTCCTTTTATTACTTTACAACTTTTATATGCTACTTTATATTTTTAATCTCCGTTGCTAAAGAAGGGATGTTATGAGTTTCAAGTATTTGTCTGTGGCTTCGTAGCTCCTAAACGGATGAATCGATTTTAGTTTCTTAAAAGGTTCAAGAAATTTTTTTCAGCTATTGAAGGATTGTTATAATTAGTGGATTTCTTCATGACTCGGCGGCTTGCTTCGATCATAAGGGATCGACAGAGTTAAGCAACTGCGTGCGGTCGGTACCTGGATAGGTGACCGCTAGTGGTAAACATTTCTTGAGCGTTTCCGTGCTTCGGAGAACACATTGAGTCGTCGGCGCCGAATTTTATCGTAGATAGCGCTTGTTAAGCCATGTCGGAGGCCTTCAGGCAGTATAAAAGGTTCCGACATTTGGGTTGGCCACTAACTTCTCCACTAATCCACATTGATTGGTGGAGTACGCTCTAGACCTCCTCAGAGATGAGGAGTGAACCGTGCCCTATAGTAGACCATTAACGGGTTGACGCTAACTACTGGAGAGCTTTTTTGCCCAGATCATCCAACCTAT
>DWJN01003854.1:0-13060 GCA_018248895.1 Carystus phorcus
CGCGTTGGTGACACCCCTGGTGTTGCTAATGTCCATGGGCGACGGTGATCACTTACCATCAGGAGACCCGTCTGCTCATTTGCCGGCTTACGGCATAAAAAAAAAATTGTCAAAAATCAGCATATGCAGTCGTAGGGCTACATAATCGTTATCGCACGCGGGCGGTCAGACAGCTAGCGGCGGGCTGGATGTTATTATTTTAAACGGGCAACCTGCTTAAGTAGTCACCGTTGACAATCGAAGTGGATAACACGAGACATCGTCTATATGTTGTCGGCCAAAAAATAAGTGGTGGATTTTAGCTGTTTTAGCTCTCATATTAAAATCTATTGAATAGATTCAAAATTCATTTTAGATTCAACATTTTTGCTTTTTTCAGGACTCTGAAGTGGACAGCACTGATTAGCAAAACGGCTTTATTATGAATCAATTACAGAAAATTAAAAAATCAACTTAAGAAACATTGCACATAATGTTATAATTTCAAGCTAATTAAGAGCATATTACAATTTATGAATGGAGTCTCAGGTTCTAGTCATTTGAGCTTGTAATTCCTGGTAAATTATTGAGCTTCTAAGTTAGCTATTTCTTATTATGATTTAGTTAAACATTTAGTGGTATTTAATAATTCTCTCAGGGTCGTGTGGGTATAGAGAATTCCACTAGGATTAAATTTTAAGAAAAATATCGCAGAAACTTTTACATCTAAATGTCATCCATAACAATTCAAAGTTATGAGAAGTCGGCCAATCTTTAATTCGTCAGCGTCGTGGAATATGTTGCAATCCTTACACTGGGAGACATCCCGAAGAAGTCCAGACCCATTAGTAAGAAAATTATCGGTTCCGAGATCTTAAAAAACATTTATAAATTATTCAGAAAAGGAGATTACTCGGTTGATATTTTAATCAAATTAATATTTTATTTTAATACGAGTATTATATCTTCATCCTTTTGTTCCTTAGTTTGTAAACATACTGTTTATTCGATGTTTTCTTTTTCTCATGTTCATTTATCTTACTGTTACTAACTTATTTAATTACTCCGACAATGCAACGTGAGGCTTCTCAACTATCGAAAGATCACGTTCGTCCTGGCTACAATGTTGTGTAGAAAAATAAAACAAATGCTTTGTGTAAAATGTAGTTTTAATGGGAATGATTTCCAACATCACAACAATGGTTTAAATCTATTTATTGCAGCTTCTGTCGCCGCCATCACATGTTATGCTAAAAATAACCCACATACATAAAATAATTGTCGACAACGCAGTGTGCTTAACAACTGTTTGGTTACATATAAAATGAACCTAATTATTAATATATATATGTACCAAAATGAAAATCAGTTTCTCCGACGTCTGTTAAACTTATTGGCAGACGAACACCTTTATGTGAGGCTCTATTTTTATTGTTTTCAGCTTTTTATAGTTTTTAGACTTTGAATTTACAGAGTTGTTTTTCCGAATACCGGCTTATGTGATGTTATTTATTCCTTATTAACTGGTGCTAAAACAATATAGTATTTATAATACTGTAACAGAATAAACACACTGTTTTGCGGACAAAAAAAGAAATAAAACAATATTGCACATATAGTCATTATACTTATTTGGAATTTTCGTCAGATTTATTAATCACAACGACCAACTAATACAATATAAAAATAAACGAACAAATTATAGTTACATTATTTTTGGATTGAATCACAATATTCAGTCTGTTATACTATACATATATTATCGAACATCATATCATACTATATCTATACCGATCACCGACCGTCCGAACTAAACCGAAGTGAATTAACACTTAAATATATATCCACTAACCGTGTTTGTTGGGAGAATCTTAGCAATTTATTCACTGCAAAAATTTATTCACTGTAAAATTAATAAACTCTTAAATGACATCTAATACTTTCCAGTCCCAAGTATCCCTAATTTCCATTACTATTTTTAGTTGTTCGAAGACTGTTTCTAATTCAACTTTATTTAAACATAATACAACCTTTTTTAAATACAAGTCATAATAACTTTACGACTTAATTTCTAAAAATTTGAGATACTTGAATCTGAATGAAAGTTAAAGTTGAGATATTAAATACATTACACTACTGTTAAAATTTGAACTGGCAATTCATGTACTAATATCAATTAATAAAGATGAATTGAAATATTAAAAGTCATCAGCTTCACAGGAACAATGTAGACGGGAGAATTCCAGCGCAAATATTATGAATGATAATGATATTGATATGAATTATGAATGATAAAAAAAAGTGATAGGTACTAAAAACATAACAGAACTTGCAAAAAAGAAATTTCATTAAAATTCTTGCAAGTTTTGCTATAATAAAAATTATACACTGAAAATAAATGTCTTATGTGATCACTCAAAATTATGATTCAATTCAGACACACATAATCCACATTTTTGTCTGAATTCAATTTTTTTTCTTTGTTGCTAATACATATTTAAGCGAAGCTGATACGACGATTGCAGTGAACAAATCACTAAGACATAATGGTGCAGCGATACATTTCTCTAAGAAACATGTTTATGTAAGGACATATAAAGCGTTCCATCTACACGCTAGCACAGGCTCCAGCGACCGGGGGCGCGGCCCGACCAGAAGGAAGACAAAAACATCAAATACGTAAAGCCACTTCTCGTTGTTTCAATACAGAACATTTTAAAACATTATTATCGCTGAAAAGAAATACATTACTTTATCGTTATACTGGCAATTTGTTAATGATTAAAAAGAAAGCTTATTTTTTAAATTTATAACTACAAAATGACGTATAAAATTTAACCGCGAAAATTGAATTTAATAGAATATGTTCTATCGAGAGAAGCAGACAACGGCTTGCAGATTCTGCCTTACGTTTCCGGTCAAGTCTTTACACTAGCCTTATAATACTTACACGATAGAAAAATATTGCCAATCAATAAAGTATTTTGGTAACTTACACTTAGCGAATATTATTAGTTGGCAAAATAATAATCAACATTCACTGCCCTAATCCATGGACGTGCTTATAAAAAGGCGACCTTAACCTAAAATATCATTACTTTAATATAAAGTAAAACATTGTTCACAAGTAGATTATAGAGAAAATACACATTTCTTTGGATGCGAAAGGATTTTGTGTTATTTAACATTTAATATCAATCATATTTTCGATATTTCATGGTATAATTCAAAGTTCTTACGTAATTATTCACCGAAGATCCTATTGCAGTCATTACCCCGTTGAATGTCATTTTAAATAGATTTACGTTTATGATAAATAAAAAAAATCGGTTTAAAAATCCAGGTAACGTATAAACATAACATAATAATATCTAATATTTAACCTGTTTTTAATCTACCATAATTAAATTTTGGATGACAGAAACCTTTTAATATAATTTCTCACTGACAGTTTGTATTATTTCAAATTATGCATTTATATGTATGAGAGTGTCATTTTTGTACAATTAGTAAACATTGAAAATATTCTATTAATAAATAATCACATTCGCAAAGGTGACCATTAGGAATTGCGTGGCAGTTTAACACACACCCATTAAAGTTGATAAAGAACTATGAACTCGGAGACAGAATAACATGAATTTCGCACTTTAAATAATTATCTTATCTATCCTTAAATCACATAACTGGCGATGTAAAGATTCGCGACTCTCCGTAATTTAGATTTGCTAGTAGTTAATAGTTTATACGCATTAAAAACATATTGATTGTTTACTATCACTGTTAACTATCCCTTAGATAGTTTTTCTATGGAAATTCAGTAATAAAAGCTATAAAGTTCAATAAGACTAATACACCGTTCACCCACGGAATTTAAACCCGTGTTGTAGGTGGAACGGACACATAGAAATCACAAAAAATAGCTAACATTCAAATAAATGTATGGTTTCGGAATCCAACCTGCAATCTTACACTGGTAGGGCCAATAGCTCGTCGTCTAAATCATATATTTTTAATTAAAAAAACTACTCCTTAAGATTT
Organism: Carystus phorcus; assembly: GCA_018248895.1. Lineage (NCBI taxonomy): Eukaryota > Metazoa > Arthropoda > Insecta > Lepidoptera > Hesperiidae > Carystus > Carystus phorcus. Next base: position 4,021 of record DWJN01003854.1, read on the forward strand.
GCTTGTATCCCCATTTTATTTCAGCATTAACTGTACAAGGTAGGTACTATTATATACCTTATTTAACATTTGTAGTAAAATAATGTAGTAATATGAAAGTATGAAGTAAAATAAATGATTTTCTTCAAAGTAAATATTTTTTTCTATTACAATTTCACACACAAGTACGGCTTTAAAGAGTGTCATACTATTTTCCATTTACCATACGTATTTAATTCAATAATTTAATGACAGTATGTTAAATCGCTACTGACAATAAAGTCCGGCAGTTTGTCTTTTAAATACATTTGTTAACTTTTAAAATTCTTATTTTTCGATCAACATCAAAACAGCGTCATACGGTGCTACAGATATAATTGATGTAAAAGAAGACGAATAATAAAGCAAGTCATGCAAACATGCGGTAATAAAAAAAATCTGACAGCACTATGATTGTAAACAACATATTTATTGAATTTTCTTTGAATGAAACTGCAAAACGTCTGCTGATAGCTATAATATAATAATATATAGCTATGTATAATCAGACTAACTTATCTTATCCCTTTTAAATATGAATCATTCAATCTCCAATCATATTTAAGTATGTCTTAAAAATTTCCATGCATTTAAACTCGTTTCATGAACATCATGTATTTGTAACATTACATTTTTAGTTACAAGTTACACCACAAAAGCTGAGCACTGTGTCACCGTGAACACACATTTTTTATCAATTAATGCTCACACATATCCGCACTACGCATTTTCGTCTCGGGCGGCATGACTCAACTTCCTTGAATCCAAATCTTACAATAAAAAAATCTAATCCATTATTTTTCCAAATTTTAAATTTTCGGAAAATATTACGGAAAATTTTCAATTTTTCGAAACTTTCCGTTAAATTACTCATCACTATCCGAAAACAAATTTTAACGACGCATACATTTTTTTAAGAGATCGTAATCAAAACTACTCAGGTCATCAACTGGCCTAACGAGTCTGGCATTCAACGTTCAACGGTACCGTGCAACCACGTGATCAATTCAACCAATCAATCGTGCTTCGTGCACATACTAAAACATTCACATCACAGCCAACGCATTCTGTTTGTACCATCGTAGTTAGTTGAAATAACAGTTATTTGAGAATCAGCAATATTTGGGAATCATTCACCATTCAATCACCCCCACTCCTCCCCAGTCTTGACTCTCACCCCTCACACACCCTACACTAGCGTACAAAATCGCTACTCGAACAATCCTTACTAACTATACGTCAAATTCAACATCTATACATCCAACGTGCGTTAATCTCTATCCATACTGGCAAGTATTAAAACTGACACGTACGTTATATACGAATTTATAAGTACATTCCTATTTATCCAATAGTTATTAAATTTTAATGTGTACTTAAACACACAGCCTAGTTTCGTTAAAACTTACATTTTATTAATGAGTACAGGTAGGTACTAGAGCTCAAATTTTTTCTGATGTACGTTTTTATTCAAAAAGTTCATATTTTCTACAAAGAACTGCCTCTACAGATGTTGCCGCATGTGGAGTTTATTAAGAGAAGGCCCCGTAATAAATTTTTTATAAGGAATTCTCCGTAAATAAATTATTATTGATCTCTATGTTTAGAAGAATGTAAGTTAATGACCAATCAAATTGCAAGACGAAATTTATAATTGGTTTCATCGTATCAAATTTTCAATATTTTTTATATTTTATTAACCTTTTCTATATACGACAATAAAGTCATTGTGATTGCATCCTTGAGATTTCCGTCAACAATAAAACCTGTTACTGTCACATGATACATTTATTCCATCAGACTACAGCGTATTCCTAATAACATAAATAATATTTTGATCATCTGTGAACATTCACTAAACATGCAACTATATTCGCCCCCAATGATTCATGTTATGTATGCCATACAAAAATACCTTATTCGTTATACATGAATATCTTACAATTATATTATTTAAAATACCTTAAAGAGAAATGCGATGAGATAGATTGCAGAAACAATTTATTATGGACTCTATTCACTTGAATTTCTAGGACTATAACGCTTCTATTTACCTGTAAACTCACTAGACGCGTTTAAAGTGACCTTTATTGCGGTTGAATAGAGTCCAAAATAACTGGTAAATAGCTCGTGTTAGTGTAATATACAAGAGTAGACGGCTAGTGCAGCGGTGCAAGCACACTACACGTGACAGCACAGACACGGACACACAGACACGAACACGGACAGAGAAACACGTAATTGACACGATAGCACGCGCTGTGAGAGACGGACAGTTAACGATAATTGCTGTTATATATATATTCTCTTATTCTATTCGTTTCGCAAGCACAACGCGACATAGGAATATCAGTTTATTTAGCTGCTACTGGCTGGTTGTATTCGATAAAAATGTTAATTAGAACATAATAATATATTTATAAAACCTGCAACTAAAAGTTAAAGCAGAAATATATTAGGTAATGTTAAGTCAAACAACGGAACATAAACGAAGCGGTTTTTAAACCGAGATCTATCAATCATAGTCATAACAAAGTAAAAATTAATAAAATGAATATTTCTCTGTTTAAAAATTTAGAAAGCATTATGTAAATAATAAAAAATATTGTATTTCAAATACACCAGCCAGTAGGACATACATAGATACATAGAATAAAATACAATAACACAAGAATATAAATAGGTAGTGAATACACAGAAAGGCAATGAGCGATTGAGAGAGGAAGTTACAGGAGGATTCTCCGCGCATCGTTACAAGGAGAACTAGAAGTATACCTTTGAAGATGATTCAATGGACATAAATCTTCCGGAAACATATAGTAAAATAAATTACATACCGACGCGAGACGACAAGTTTGAAAAAGTATTATAAGATTTAAAGTTAAAGTACGAATATATCCGTAACAGGCGTGAATAAGTTGATAAGTTAACTTGCATTTATATGTATTTTTAACGCACAATAGGCATTAGGATTATTTAATTCATAGTGAACTGAAAACTCAAAGCAAATGAATACACATTTAGAAAGTTTTTATTAACATAAAATCAGAATTTACAGATAAAACTTAAAATTTAAAATGGCTGCCTTGAAAAAGTGCATTTATGATTTGTTAAGTTATTATTTCAAATTTCATTTCACGCGTGGTAAGAATTTAATTTACGGCAACCTTCAAAATTAAAAGAATAATCAATCTCATTTGTAACGATGCGAGGATGTAGAACGGAAGGAAGGTTTAAGATTTACGATATATTTATTTATATATACGCTTTAAATATGATAATCTCTTTAGTTTCTAAGGCTCCCCTGATATGCTTACAAGTTGCGTACAAAAATAAACCGCTCTACAAACCAGCAACAACTTTGTTATATCTCATATTTTTTAATACTTACCTAACGCGGGTGCATCTCTACTGAATACCCATGCAACTAATATGTGACAACATAGAACTTGAAACTCAAATGTTTGATGTATTAAAAATCATAGATTACTAAGGCAAAGAGATGGAGCATTTACAAAAGGTAGTCTGTTTAGGTAAGTACATCAGAGTTACCCTTCTGAATTCCCATTCTTGAATCCAGATTTAACCATATTTTTATTTTAACCTTATTAGGCTAAACAAATAAAAAAGTAACAAGAAATTTTATATCACTTTTATTACTTACTTTCTCTAGATCTTATGTATCTATAACTACTGTCCCAAATGAAAATTTGATTCTAGTTTTAGAATATCATACGCTAAAATGTTAAGTAAACTGAATCTCGTACGTGTGAATTATATTTGTCTATTTCAAGTACAGAAAATCTATTAGAATAAAAGAGAAAACTAAGTACAATATAAGTTAATGCTTGACTATAATCCGACCTTATGGTAAGTGGCGATGTATCGCTTTGCTTTAAAAGTTTCTACAATAATAATTTAACAAATGTTAAGTAAACTGTAGAATACACGAAAACCAATTTATGCCATACAATTTCAAGTATTCGTGATTCAGCTTATGATTCTGAATGTTTGACTATTTGGTCCATCTCCTATCCTTCTTAATCTATGACAAAATCAATAGTAATTTCAACACTATTACAACGAACACCCGCATAATATATTTTCATGCCTCATTGCCTTCGTGTGTCACGCAAACTATCATGAATTTATATATGTATATGAATATTCACTACCATATTGTCATTTGGTAACACTACGATAGCTTTACTTCTTAATTTAAAAGCAGTGTTTAGAGGCTGGCAACACAGACCGATAAGCCTGTGTTAATCGAAGCTTATATTAGTGAAAAGTACCACGAAATCTATATAACATTATATTCTACTGGAAATATTACCTGTGCATTAGCGACAGTCTCCGATTGCCTATATTTAAAATAGTAAAACAGGTCAGAACACTTACCAAGTCAAAATTTCCTTAGATACAGATTCAAACTGTACCCAAAAGTCTATTTGACCGTATCTTACTCAACACATATATCCGTATAATATCCCACTGATTCCATTACAAACGAAGAGACCATACTATGGAAGGAAAAATCACAGTGTAAAAATCACATTAAAAAAATAACATCAACAAAAGATTTTTTTTATCATCATCTATCCTACTAATTTTACATGAGATCCCTTATAAAAATATATATAATAAATACGTATTGCAAAAAATACATAATTAATTAATTAATTAATTACACCATTATTACAGCTAGCAACATTAACAATTTTAAAACGGTAAGCAATATTTTTCAAAATGTACGTCACTCGGAAGTCAGGGCTGCCAGTGGGGAAAACAAGTTTATTGCAGTACATCTACTCTATAACTATGTAAACATTTTATCAAAAGTAAATGCAAGCTTCAGTTCGTTTCGAAACTACATATCGTGAACTAAACGGCTGGTAACGCTACAGTTATTTGTCTAAAACGGCAACCTCAACACTATTTATACACGAACGCTTACGATACTAAAAAAGTTCTCTCTCGGTGGTTAGGTACAAGCTAATTTATCGCCAAATCATTTTTCCAAAATTTACATTATTTTATACAAACAAATGTATTTTATAACCCTAAATATAAATATACAATTTTGTTATTTTTCATACAAAATTTATGCTATCATACGATTTATAAATAATAATTATTGGACATTTTCATCATTAAGAACTTGATGTGGGACATTAAAAATAAATTGGCGTTAGGTTATAACATTTTTCAATGACATAAAAGGCTCAATATCATCCACTTAAACACTGTTACTTGTTATTAAAATAATTGAAATTTTGGAAAAAGTAATTGGACTCAAATAGTCGCATAAAGCGTAATAGCATTATTATATCATACAATCTATAGAATATTCTATCACTCCAATTCAATGACAAAAATAATCGTTTACGTAGCACTGATATGTCAGCCTTTACCTTGGGTCGGTTTAATTTCGATATTTATCTGAACATACAATATCGCATACTTACTATAGCGAGAGTACCCGCCAAACAAGAAAATTATAAACTTCGTAACTATTTCAAAAACAAACTAGAACATTGCCAACATTATTATCAAGATTTTCGGTTCAACTTTAACTTAATAAATTAAATTATATTTGTAAGTATGCGACATCTAACAACTTTAAAAATCCTTACACGCCGTAAGTTTATTTTGTCAAATGCAAGGCAAAAGCCCATTTACAATCCGTACAAAAATAATTGAGTTGATATTTCTGTATTTCTATGCGTTAACACAGTTGAAGAGTAACAATTACCTCAGCTTTGTATATCAGATATATTTTCTGATACATATACTATGAAAAACAGTTAAACGTTTTGTTGAACCAACGATATAGTTGTATCATCTTCAACTGTGTCAAAAATCGCAACCAACATACGACAATAAACCACAACAGTCACTAAAACCCACGACAAATGTTCATTTAGAGTCATGACAACAGTCCGGAATCGGTGAGATAGAATATCCTTAGGTTGAGTAAAGACGAGAATCAGACACGCCGCGGCTTCCCCGGCCCCGGGCACTCGCTCGACTTGATGATGGAGGCCGCGTACGACTCCCGGGGACGAACGGGATCGCTCTCCATGAATCCCGGATTCAAAATTATATTAGGCACTAATTCTATTATATCTTGTTCGTCTCCGTTCTCTGTTAAATGCCATGTTTACATTGGAGCCAGGATGGGGAAGATGGGATAGGACGGAAGTCAGGATGGGGCAGTTTCGATTACATCAAGGTCAGGATGGGGTAGGTTCGATTAAACGGGGCAAGTTAGGTTAATACATACCGTCACCGTGTATATGTGTGTTTGTTTGTTAGTGTGCAGCCCCGCAGTCCAAGCGTGCGTTCCAAGCCAGTGCGATAGAAGGGAAAGAAGAAAAAATTTCGAATGAATAAAAATGAGTAAAATACAGCGTAAAATCAGATCTCGGAAAGATGCGAGACATGCGAATAATTTAACGATTAACTCGCTTCTGCACATGTTATTGCTAAACTTACGAAAGCCAAGCGGAATCATCATGGATGAATGATATTAAGCTCTATACATTTGGTTACAGAAGCGAGTTTCCTTTAACTTTCAAAAATCGTTGATAGATGCCGTCACTTGCATCTTTTTAAATAAGGAGCGGATACCGTCTATATAAATTGTATTTTTAATCGAGTCAACTTGCTTTCAATGAATTTATATAAACGGTATTTTTCCTGTTGTCTAGATAATATTTCAAAACATTACACCTAAAAGAGAAAATCGTAAAACTCTTATTGCCTAAGATTGAAATCTATGTGGCTTATTTCAATGCTTCACAGCGCTACGCAAAGCATCTCCGCGGATGTTAGGAACTAGGAGTATCTAAAAAACTATTAATATCTAGTCTATGGTTTCGAAGTCTTAAAATATAATCTAAAATTTGAAAATTTAATCATAATTAGTGACAAATTGGTTAACAAGTATTGTACCTACCTAGTAAGATTGTGAGAGGGGAGAGGCCATATACTTAAGCACCATACAATTCATTTAAAACTTGATGTTACGAGCAGAACATTTTGAAATCCCAACCAGCTACTGATCATATTTATGATCCTCCGTACATGATTTCTAGGCCGTCCGTGATTTTTAGGCCCTGAGTGTTGTCTGTGGGGTCAGCAGATCCTCCAAATAAACCGGATGGTTGTCTAAGGCATTTAGGGCATAAGTCTGGTCATGAGCTCTATTATGAACTCGGATGAAAATTAGAAAACTGCATTCGTTGACTTGTAACAAAGACGCATGGAAAGCGTATATAAATGTTAGAAGTTCCCATACTTTCATATTTAAAATATTAAAGTTTATGCGTATATTAAGATGCGTACAACTATTAGCAAATAAACAAAGTTGATATCTTGTTAGTATTTAAAATCTTTACACTGGTATCTTGATATTTATTATTCAATCGTTTTTCATGTCATTCCGTCTTGTATAATATAATACTTGTATAGTATAATCTAACAACGTAAACTAAGTAAAATAACTGCATTATATAATTATGTTTTACAATCTGGGTATGGTCTACATTTCAATTCCAATTTCATATTTATAAAATCCATTTGTAACTTATATGCAAAATGGTAACGTTTTTGTTAACCTTTTCTAGTATTATCGTAGTAGTATATCTTGCAAATAATAGTTATGTTATTTATCTTAAGAGTGCCGTAAAAAAGCTATAGGACTATGTACGTACTAAAAGTGGTCCTAGAAGAGTGAGAAGTGGTCCTATTGTTTTCATAAGAATATAATTAGTTGGTTCAGCGTTAACGTTGACCATTGTCGGCCACGACGACTAGTCTTCGTCTTATAAAAGCAGGCAAGCCTTACTTAACTCGTAATCTAAGGAGTGCTGTATATTATTAAATATAGTATACATATATTATGAAATCATTTCTCAGTTCTATTAGGAGCGTGCTGTGGCGAGGTATTCACGTTTTAGGAAGATATAATATGATTTAAAGGCACCGTTAAGCGATGTAAATAGTTTATCAATTATCATGTATATTATTCGCATATATTACTTACTAAAACCCCTTTTACGTATCTCAAAAGATAGGTCTGTGAGAAATTATTCTGTAATAATAAAATCATAGTGGCAAGATGTCGTATACTACTTACACTACTATTGTTAACCTTAAAAACTATTTATTAATAATTTTATATCAATTTCTCTATTGACAATAAACCTTTAAAAGTGTAGACTTCAAGCGTTGAGTGATTGCAAATTCCTACTTTTTCTGACTACTGACGTACCTTTCTTCGGAAAACTATGCCATAATATATAAAATAGTAAAATCTTCAGTTAAAAACTACACTATAATTTCGAGATGAATAATGTCAATTTTTTAAATCTAAATAAACATAGGACAATGCTGATATTCAGTTTAATATATATTTTTAGATATCTATAGATAATATAACAATCTGCAAGAAGGTTAAACACTTCATTTCGTAGGTAAAAAATCAACCAATGAATCCATTACAATTTTTCTTGGTAAATACAATTAAAATTTGAGCATTTTTTGCGGAAGAAACAATTTGATATAATCTATCAAATTCACAAATCCCTTATTGCCATTACGATATACACTCAAGTTACCATAATAATAATTTTATGTTAAACCAAAAGGCTAGGCCATAATAATGCTAATGGAATATATTCCTTAACCTAATACAATAAAGTTAAAACTGCGTTTATATTGGGGTTGTACTATATAGATTGCTTGTCGGTCAAATCGCCCTACACTTTAATGTCTTTAATTGACGTTATAGGTATATTGTTTTGGTCCGTATTAAATATAAACCTATGAAGGCCAATTTAAAATTGTCTAAGGACACATTAGAGGGTCTGTGGCCGCTATATAACTTAATTAATTAAAGAAAGAAAATCACCGATCATCATGGCCGCGTTCCAGTAAATGTTCACAACGATCAGATCGCTCATATCAGCGTTCCACTTGACGACCGCGGTCGTTGTGGTCGAGACGAATACGTCAC
>DWJN01003855.1:0-13057 GCA_018248895.1 Carystus phorcus
ATGGGTAGTCCTTCTACCATTCATTATATTTATACATTGACTTTCATTGTCAGGTTTTCAAATGTATGGGAAGTGGGTATTGTTCTTTAAAGAAAAGTCAGGGTATAACCATGTGTCCGATCGATATAATTTAACAAAACCCTTTTCAGAGGATTCTGAACAAAGTTGCAGAAGTCATCAATGCTTAAAATTTTTCTTTCTTTCTTTTCAATGATTTCAGTAATATAAAAAAATATGAACACTCGAAAAAATTTTTTTTAAATTTCTTTATCAAGTTCTACAATTTATGTTCAGTCAACATTATAATGGCTTGGTCAATGAAGCAAAGAAACTGACCTAATTCAATTGCGTATAATGCGCATCATGTAAAGGCATGTTAGGGATAAGTAAAAAACGACTCCACAAATCTCCCTCAAAAATCAATATAGGATCCCATGAAATGCGTCAGATTTCAAATATAAATTTATTCATCAAAATCGGTATTCTTAGAAAAAAGTTATGAAGTAACACTTAAAAAAATACAGCGGAATTAGGAACCTCCTTTTTCTGAAGGCGTTTATAAAAATACAATTTAATATAGCGTCTCCCGATACAGTTATAATTAACGTACATTTAGATTCTGTGTTACACCAGTTACAGAAACTGGTTAAGATTTATAACCTAACTCATAACATAAAAGATTTCCAATTTTTTTAACTTTTTTTTATCGCACCTTTAGTATTATAAAGGCCCTTCTAAAAATACGAGTTCCGAAAAAATAGAATAAACATTGGTATGTTAGTAAATGAAAAGACATTATTCGGTTAGTTTTCTTTGAAGAAAACTCGTATTAATGCCTTCAACCCATTAATAACCCAATATAAGGCACATGTCTCTCTTCTTCAGTAAGGAGTTCTAAAGCATTCTGTGCCACACTACTCAAGTACTGCTTGGTGGAGGTTATTTTAACCACATCAACATATCTTAACACCACGGTATACCATAATATTTCATGTACTGTTTAGATCCATTATCGATTGTATATAGTGATGTATACACAGTACGAAGCATGTAAGATGGAGCGGTTATGTGAGAGCATGAAACGTTTCCCGGACGACTTGCAGTTAAGTAACGTTATGATGGTAATTAATGAAGCATGAGGAACCGACGGCTTTTTGTTCACTGTGAGACAGTTGGATTAGCGAACTGATGCTCTGATTATGAGAACAGTTGTAGCATACTAAGTAATGGAAATTTGCAAGGTGCCATCGAAATGTTTCTTAGTCTCGTGAGTTAAAAGGAGGTGATGTGTGTTCTAGGGAACGACGAAGATGTTCAATTTAATGCCTTTAGATGTGGAAATGGGTAGACGAAAAAGATGAGAAATAAGGATAAATAAAGGCCTGTAGATACGTTGAAACAGATTTAAAAAGCAAGAGATTGTAAGTTAGTATTGAAAGTAAATAAAGAGAAATTTTCAATTTGTAGATATTAGTCAAGAACTGTTTAGTAAAATAACATAAATTTGAGCTTGAAAATAAGTAAAATTACGTTACTTTTGAAAAAGTTGGATATGCCACGCCAATCCTTATTAGTCAAAAGAATATTAAATTTTATCGTCTTATTACTACTTAAAGAACTAGAAACATTACTTAACATTATTCAGTTATAGTTATTACGGCAAAAGTACTTCGCAATATGAAAACTTCGCTTTAGAAATCATTCAGTTATTTGTATGTGTTTTTACATCTTAATCATGCCAAATTGGCTCAAGAGTAGCAAAATATTTAAATAACAAAGCAAAATTTGTCAATACAGTATATGCATTACAATTTTGTATAATGTCAACATATTTTTATCCTTTAAATCGTTTTGCATGTATGGTTAAGATTTGGCGATATTGATGCATTGTAATATAAATGTAGCGGCTATATGTGAATGTAAATATAACAGTATGCGTCAGGTTACCGGATCTTAAGGATAAGTCATAATATTGTCTTCATATTCTATGGCTTATTCGTCTATTACGGACTTTGTTTCTAGCATGACTTCATTAAAACATGTATAATTTATTATTGCATTGTCTGTTAATGAATGTTGACGTACTATTTTAGCGATCTGATTGTTAGACGTGGATTCGATAATAAATGGTTCCTCCAGTAATAGGTACTTTGTCTGGAATTATTACGTTCAAAGATAGATTTTTGGAACAGATTGTAAACATATCAAATATCTGTTTCCAATGGTTCTATATTAACAATAGTTTAATCCCAACAATATTAACCTGGATTTTTTAGCATTTTGGTGCTTTGTCTACAGATCCTACTCGTATCAACGATTTCTTTCGTCGTTTTTAGCAGACACTAGCTCAATGATATCTTTGGTATTACAGACATAAATAACGACGGTAAGTATCATTACGTTATTTGATGGCTTGTTTTTACACTGTCAATGGAAAATGTTTACATTTAGCAAAATATTGTTGGGTTAAAAAAGGACCATTACTTTAGATTACAGCGTTGGCGTCAAATACCCTAATTCCATTTGCTGGTAATTATTGTTTATTTTGTTTCTGTAATCGGCCCTATAGCCGGAATGTGGTTTATCAAGAGTTAACAAACGAGCGAGGTCCGAACTGATTTGGGCTAAGTCGTGACTCACGAATATGCTATTACTGTCCATTAGCATAGATGATTTCACTGCTTCTACATTAATTTACGAGAGCTTAATTACATCGATTCTACCATTTGTAGAACTAATGAGTACATAGCATCTCATAGTTACGACCGTGCAATTTGTTCTTTGACTTCATTTATTATTTTTAAGTTAATCTAAAGCTGCATCGTTATAAGTATTCCTTCTTATTGTCTACGTATTTACTTATTCCTTTAAATTATCTTATTTATTACAGTAATCTGTGGATTTATATTTAAATGGTTTCATTCTGTAGGTTAAGCTTTCAAACTATAATAAAGTTCTATCATTCAAAAGAACATTAATTCTAGATCTTTAGTCACAGATTTTTCCATAAAGTTGTGCAAACTTGTTTTATTATAGCCAGAGCAATATTTACTGTGCTCGGGGACAATTTATATCTCGCTGATAAACATGTTTTGTTTTAAACGTAGATGCGAACCACGTTTGAGGATTGATAATAAGAAGCGAAAATGTTTACAATAAATCTTACGTGACAAGTGATATTAATGGTGTTGATTTGTTAAACAGTTTTTTCTCTAATCGCTGTATAAAATGGAATTCACGTCACACCTGACTACATATGATATTTTTAACGTACCATATCAATCATGTTTAGTTTAATTAGGAAATTCAATGAAAAACTATTGATTATTCCACTTTGATCTCATATGATGCAATGAAAAATCAAACTCTCGTTAGTAGCAGTTAATAATGATGTTGATTGAATTACAATAGCAGTTTTGTTTTTTTGCAATGTATCATAAAACATATAAATAATCAATTGTGGATTTCTCATGGGTCTCTCCCATTCTTATTTATTCTTTAAATGCATGTTTTAGAAACTACTTAATCTGATAAATGATCCATAAGTTTCATCTTAAAGGTATGTATGATCTACCCTAATCTTATCATCTTTATCGAAAAATATTAAAAAAATCATAATAACATAATGATGAATTGTTTAATTATTTTTGGGTCTCTGTTGCCTATATTTAATTATTTAACCCCGTAGATGATTAATACTTGTCACTAACCTTGTACGTGATTTGCATTTGTTTAGAGCTAGTTAACTAAAAGGTGACTGTAAATATATTGACACCTTTTACCATTTATCAGTTTCTGTGCCTATGGTATTGTATTTCCTATTTCTTTAACTGTTATAACTACTAAATTGGACTTTACTATACTTATTGCCAAATATTTTATCTCGTGAAAGGTTCTTTTCTTATGATCTGATTACGGTCTTTTATTAAGATCTGATTAAATGAATGCCTGTGATGCAAATTGACCTTGCCTTGCTAATATGTTATACCAGTGACTTTTGTTATAATAAAATTTCGCTTATTCTGATTATATATTCACCTCATAGATGCTCGCATTCCAATCTTGTCCTATATAGCAAGAAGCTCCGAATGAATATTTAAAAACTTTCAGTCCAGTGAAAGTACCCTCGGCGTTTCTTTAAGTTACGCACAATCACAACACTGCACCTTCGACACGGGATCACTAAAACACCAATGACGTCACTGATTGATCGGATAATCGGTTATGGGATTCGATTTATTGTTATCTGTCACGAGAGTCCGGTACCATAACAGCTTCGGATATGATGCGGTGACGTGCACACGTCCTCTCTGGGTCGTTGCGTGAACGCGAATGCGGCGCGGGCGGCGGTTAACCGAGGCCTGGCCTGTGTTTGTATTTGGAATGCAATCTCCCTCGCTCTCTCAAACACGCATACGTTTTCTCCCATTCGTCTGACCGTCTCGTTTCCTCTCGTTTATGAATGACCGCGGTTATGCTATGCAGTTGTGCCCAATAAGTCTTTATTGTCGCTTTTTTGCCGGCATCGACGGCAACCATAGCCGCAAAGGCTTAGTTGTGAACCAACAAAGTTTTCAACCAAAATGTTTCTCGACGGGTGGGTGTCTAAATGAACATTTAATACGCAAAAAGGTTTTAAAGTATCTTTCATTCCGACTACTTGAATAAGTTTATCGATTTCTAACAATGGAAGATAATATATTTTTGTATCTGGTATTTAAGTGACGGGAGAGTATTGATACTTGTGGGTGTCGCAAATTTTGTTTTAAAAAAGTACTGCCTTTATGAGCATGCCTAAGCGCGAGAAATAAGATGAGATACGGCAGACAATTAAAGATATAAAAGACTTGGTGGAGCATTAAAGATAACATCTCCGCTAAAAGTCACGTTTGGGAAACCGTTATTGAAGGTTTAAAAAACGTTATATGCGCCTTGTGTCAGTTAAGACAAGAACTAAAAGCATTTTTGAACAAGAAAAATCGTTCATAGGCAAGTCTTGCACGCAGAAGAGGCACTGGTGCGTTCGTTTGGGATCCCGAAGCCTCTCAATACGTGCTGGATGATTGCCAAGGGGGCTTTAATATGTAGGAATCCCATATAACCCGCAATCTTTACTTGAGAGAATCGGATGTCTTTAAAAGGTTAACCCTAATAAATAAAGATCCCAATTGTGACTTTTGACAGAAGCAAGTTTGCTAAATATAATCTTAAACTAAATTTCTTGACAAATTTTAAAATTAATATCAAAAAGCTGAAATAGTTTATATCTTATCTTTTAAATCACTCTTTAAACTACGCCTAGTGCAATTGAATTTTAATGAAGAAACAGAGCTGCACCCTTGTACCTTAAAGCCTTGAGCGTATACTGTTAATGTACACGCTCACATATGAATTAGACCGGAACAAAACACACTTTAAACACGACTATTAGATACAACCTTAGAATTAGATGACAATTGCTTTGCATATCAAGTTTAACGTAGATTGTCAAAATGGCATTTTGCTACATTATTACATTGAGGAATTTGAATTTATTCCACTCTGAATAATAAAGGCGAACAGTAATGCCAACAAAGAAGACCTTAAAGACGCTTCCTAGATATGGATTCATACTATAAACGAACATATGTAGTTCTCAATGTAAGCCATAGTCGCAAGTTGCAATGACGCACAGAGGAATGCCTTAACGATATTTAAACAGTCCATCGAACAATGGAAGCTCAAAAAATTCTGAAACTATTTTGGCCAAACGTCAACGGCCTTTCAAAAGAAGTTCTAAATTAAGGTCAGTTAGAAGTGAAACTTTTGCAATCTGGGCTAAGTTAGGATTAACGCGATTGCTTTCTTCAAAATAAAGTAATCTTTATGAATACTGCATTTCATTTCCGTGAAAATAATTGCTTTAGACTTGAAAGCATAACGTGATTGATGAAATAATGATTATATTATTGTAAATTTAACAAAGAATTTTGGACGTGTAAGGAATTCACAGGTCATGTGTGTTTGAGATTGCTGAATTTTGTACCACCAAGTTTATAATGCAGAATAATGATGTTAACTACATCCACAAGTTTAACCGTGATTTTTTCTAAGGTGGTTCGGTTGCAGTATTGGAGAGCCAATTTTCTTTCGTAATCACAGCATTGACACCTTTGCTATTAATAATGCCTATGAGCGACGGTAACCAATTACTATCAGAGAGCTATAAAAAAGTCGTCACAAAATTTTGTCAAAGTAAGTACAAAATATATAAACTGGTATAAAAACGATTAAATTTACATTTTTACTAGTCGTTTTAAACTTAATTCATAAACTCAAATATTACCTAAGAACTATGCCATTTAGTAGTTGCTATAACGGTTCGCTTTAGAAGTAAATAACATTAGCAGATACGAATGCTCCAAGCTCCGAGAATAATGAAGAAAGCATTCGTGCACTGCCCGATGATAAGACAAATGATGCTGAAGTACAATTAGCCAAAGATTAATGGATGAGCGAGGATACCACCCATACTTGCGTTCATTTCACAAACAAACGCTTTGAGTATTGCAGGAAACAAAACAAAACGAAGGAAGTTGCACATGTTGGCTGGACCGCAACAGATGAGAACAATGTGTTGAGATGCAACCTCCGGCGTTTGAATGTTCTGAACAAAAAAATCTAGTAACAAAACTCAAGTCATCGCAGTTAACTTCGGATATTCTTGAGAGACAATCACAATATTAAAAGTGAGCTATTTGGAATATAAAGATGACGACTTTTGTGTATGGAAACATAGCACCCAAATAATATTAGAGGTGGCCTTATATTTCAGGTGTTTTTTACACTATATAAGTTAATAATTGACTACTATCATGCCTGAAGGTAAGCTAAGATGCAGTCTTGGATAAATGCCATCATTTTTTATGGTATAGCAGATGTTTATTAAATTCATTAGAATTAATCAAAATTTAAGACGAAACGAGGTTGTATTTGTATAACACCTATGGAAAATATTTTATTTCAGCCTCAATAACTGATAACAAGGTTATAGGTATGTACAAATGACAAGCCCATGCTAATTATAACGGAGATAGACATAAAAACTGTTACACAACATATTAATTGAATATGAGAAAACAATGACGAATCAAATATAGAAACAGAGGTGTAAATATTCAACGTATTTGCACAGCTTTTAGAGCGACCTTCTTCGTGTTGTGACTCAAAATTCGACGACGATTGGCCGGCAAAAACTTATTTGTTTATAAACGAATTTGATTCTCTTCGTTTTCAAAGCATTTAAAATCGACATTGATTTTATTTTTTCCATTTTTAATTTAATTTATTTTTATACATTTTTTCTATGCATATTTTTTACTTGTTAATCACAAGACAGTGTCTTTTAGATTAAAGATAGTCAAGTTTAATGTAATATTTTAACCCTGGAGAATAATTTAATTTTGTTTGTTTAAATGATAGCAAGACTATTTGAATAGAATTAATTCGATCAAGGTATGCACAATTACTTTATGAAATGGACATTGTTTTGGTCTTGAAATCTCGAATTCACTAAAGTCGGGAAACAATTTAAAAATTAAAATTGGTGTTTTATGAAATATCTGAAATATTATCTTAGGTCATCAGTATAATATTCATTGATATATTTTTTTAATTAATCATACATTAATCAAACTCTTTCATCAGGAAAGTCACAAAATCTTATTTTTGAATCATTTTTGTGAAATGATCTCTTATGACCTTATCAATATTCAAATAATTCTTCATTAAACTCAATGAAAAAATCTTATTTTTGAATCAAACATTTTTGTGAAATTATGTCTCTTAACCTTATCAATATTCAAATATTTTTTTATTAAACTCAATAAAATGTATTCCTAATAATTCTACTGCACGGTATCAGCCAACTGGTCCATGTCCATTTGTCCAGTTAAATGGAATTAACTTTCATTGATTACGCTAAGGGTTACAGCAATTTGTCGTGCGGGCCCTACGGCCATAACTATAAATTACTCAATTGCTGGTGTGAATGAACCTCTGGGAACTTACACTCTAATGTTTTAACTCATAGCTTCATTTTCATATAATTGTATATTTTGTACATTTTCTGTAACGTTTACTCAAGTAGTGGTGTCTAAAATATCGATTGCTTTAGAGATTCATTGCATATAAGTTTAAATCCAGACTAACAATAAGATAAATTCTTCATTTCTTGAATTCTGAACCAAATCTGATAATTATTGCTTCGCTTCATCCAATATTGCTTCGCATCAGAATACACGAAACTTAAGTTCTTTCAGTTGTTTTTTTATCAGGGGTTTTATAAGTTTTTCATCTCTTCCTCATATTTTTGATTAGTTGCTTTATCTATTGATTAAAAGCTTGCGAAAATTCGTCCAATAGTGTCGAAAATTGTCTCATTAAGACAGATAGGAAGTGACTTTGTTTTGATATGATATTGCTATTATCGTACTTTTTTATATCTTTATTGTATCGTACTTTCAAATCATTGATATATAATTTGAAATTGACGTATTGAAAAGTTACCATGTTCGTCGTGGTACTAAGTGAAGATCGATTAAAACGTTCATAAATAAACTGGAATAAATGTTTACGCCTCGAAAGCGCTCTTAGTATGTTAAAGCAATAGGAACAACCAATATCCCAGAAATGCAATATGACACATAATTATTGTCCCGATACATATGTGGTAGATGCAAAATATTTGACGTTTTCTATGTGTATTTATAAATACCTAAATGAATTAAATCATTTGAGTTTGAGTTTGATTAGTGTCAATCACAGCTAACATAGAACTGAGTACCATTGCAATTACTTAAACTAATTACTAAGGTAAAAGTTTACTATAAACATCACTTTTATAGAAATTGTGAAGTTCTTTCCGATTACTGGATATATGGACGTTGATCTTCCATGTTCAAATATAATAATGAAGTTAATTATGTTACCATTTCTAACAGTAAGTCCTTTAAAGTGATCACTTATAGGATTTTAATAGTATTTACAAAATACCTTAATATGACTAATTTATATTCTAAAATTGAATAACTTCAATATAGCTTACATTACCGGAGTCAGAATCATCTAGTGAAGTTGTACGTACCTGAAAATAAGAAAAACAAATTAGTATTAAATATATATTTCTTTCAATTCTTACATAGGTATCGAGAATGCCAGGCATTAAGTCCGCCCACTGTAACAATTACAGTAAAGATTTTAAATAAATAAATCAATCAAAATATAAATTATTTAACTATATCAGAAATAAATATACTAGTTATAATCCGAAAAAAATTGTTTTTATAGCAGAATATTTTAACGTATTAAATTTGATGGGGTGTTTTTATGTGGTTGATTTTAATTTGGCCCTACAGTAATTAATCTTTGGAATGTTCCTCGCAGGATAAATAACCTCATTGTTCACAGATATCATTGTTTTCCAAAATTATATTGAAATTCATGACAAAAGGTTCTAGTTTTGTTTCAGTGTCCAAATTTGTGATAAGTCGATTACAAGAATAATTGTTGGTTATCGGATATTGACTTAGTAAGTCGTGCCACAGGGGTTTCTAGTGACTGTAATGTTTATTTAGGAGCTGCTGTCATTCTATCAACATCTTACCAACACAATCTCGACCTATAGCTATGTATGTGTTACCTATCGATAAATTTAAGGTACGCGTGAAAGCACAGCTCGTAATTAAAGGATACTATAATATAGAAGAATACTTAAACGATAAAGAAGCCTGGAAATAAAATGCCGTATCCAGCTCCGCAAAGGCTAGTGAAATATTTGTATATTTATTAGTTCAAAAGATGTGCTGAGGAGTTTCTTTCGCCGTTTATTCTCCTCAAAGTAAAAGCACCTTTCCGAAACGGTGGTAGAATCAAAATAAATGACGTGCATACGTTGAAATAATACCTACATGAATAAATAATTTTGAATTTGAATTTGTGCCACAGTAAATACTCGAACCGTTAAGTCACGGTTAGGGGCTCGGAGGTTTCACTTTCATCATAGCGATGTGCTAGATTATTTTTATTATTTCGGTAATCAAAATTAGTAGGTAGTAGTTTGAACCAGTATCACTTAGCGTCATAAATAGGGTAAGGTAACACTACGGGTCCTTTATAACTCAGGTCTAAATTACTCCACAGCGCTGATTAATCAGAAGAAGAAGAATTTATAATTTATATTTATATATTTATAAGAAGAAGAATTTATAAGAATTAATTATTTAATTACAGAAGGTAGGATGGGTCATACGTTACAGATCTCTAGACAACACAAGTCTAGTGTTTACTTCACAACGCTGATTCACTGCGGATTAATAGAAGTTGTAGACAATCTGAGTTATCTAAGTATATAAA
This sequence comes from Carystus phorcus, assembly GCA_018248895.1. NCBI lineage: Eukaryota > Metazoa > Arthropoda > Insecta > Lepidoptera > Hesperiidae > Carystus > Carystus phorcus. The sequence goes on from DWJN01003855.1 coordinate 10,393, forward strand.
GTTTTAAGCCGTCAGGGTTTTGATATGGCCTAACCATATCGAGTCTGATATGGGTTTTACGTGCCCGCTGAAACACGGAAGCGCTCAAGAAATGTTTACAAGAAAATGTCACACCGACCCCATGTATGCACATTTTACTCAGTCTATTATTTAGGACGGCGAGCCGCCAGACTATGCCCTCACTTCGGTATTAAGTTATAAATAACGTAAACACGTGTCTAAACTTACGGTTTAGGATACTGTCTATAACGTTGTCACAGTTTATAGACAATTAACACGTCACAAATATCTAGGATCCGAGATGAAACATCTGTCCAACAATCTATACAGGAAACTTTTCCCTTTCTTCTATACGATTAAGTTCTTCTTTATAATTTAATCATCTTTAATCTTTAATGGTTAACAAAAAAAATGCCGTGGGTTAGTCATAATAATCTGTATATATAAATATTAGTGTTTGTTTATCTATTTTCTTTAGACTATAAAATGATAGAAGATAGAGTTTTGATGTCGGGGTATCGAACCCAGACCTCGGAATGGCGAGCCGGCATGGTGACCATTGCGCCACACAGATCGTTATCATAAATCAAATCAAATCATTTATTCGTAGTTCGTTTTTACAAACACTTCACAATCAACTACGCCATCGCTTCAACATAGCCATATAGTGAGTAATCTTGGAAGAAGCGACAAGAAAACGCCAAGGAGCTTTTTTCCAACTCACAGTTATAGTCAGCATTTAGATATTACTACTTATACCAAACTCATGCGCAAGCATTCGTGTCTTTAAAATATTCATATAATTTGAAGTAAACTCTTGACATAAAAATACTTTTGCTTTAAATTTAGTAAGGCATTCGAGTTAATTCTAACGGTTATAAATTTTGACACATCTATCCTAATTCTAACGGAATTATGTTATAAATTTGTCACATCTACCCTAATTCTAACGGAATGAAATAAATTTTGACCCATAAAACATTGTAGTTAGTCAATTCTGATTGTATAACGTGAGTTTACCGTGTTTAAGTTCAATTTAGAATTATATAGCCCTGACGACAAGGTTAACAAATAAAATTGCGGAGCCAGAAGTAAATATCACTTTAGCACACATATTACATACGTCAAGGTAAATAATCTGTTGATAGAGCTTGCTTACCGAGTTCTAGGTTTGATTCGAGGGTCAGGTATTTTTGGTCTAGGGTCAGAATTTACAAAGAATCTTCTTTATGAAAGCCATGCATTTGAATGGTTATTTTAAGTTTCTGTTCTCAATCTATCTGCATTTTTATGTGTTAACCTTGTTATGACAATAAGTATATAGCATTATTTATTCTATAATATAACTAGCAGACCCGGCCTTCGTTTCGCCCAACATTCAATGAATGATTGACATAAACTGACATAACTTTTTTTTATTGATTTAAATGAAAAAAACAATAAAGTTAAGTAAAGCTCATCACAATATAATTCTGAAAACTGCATTCATATCGAATAAGCCGTCTCTTTGATAAGCGTGCATAAACATACAGACAAACAGACAATGAAAAAACATTGTTTCGGGTTCTCTTGCGTATAAAAAAGCCTGCCATTATGAATTTTTAAATGTAATTGCCATGTAAAATGATCAGTTACAGTTTTATTATCTTCTTAATACATATACAGTACTTACATGTCACGGTGTTTGTCCGCTATGGTCTCCTAAACTACTTCACCGATTTTAATCAAATTTAGTACACCGTGTCTAGTTTGATCCAACTTAAAAGATAGGATAGGTTACATCTCAATATATAGTCGCAACATTATTTTATTGCAAATTATTTGTTTAATATCTCACAAAGAATTAGTTCCATACGATTTTACAGATGGCGGAGTAAGTCTGCTAATTTGAGTATATAACCTTAGTCAAAGCAACGCGTGGCCGGGTGTGTTAGATTAAATTGTTGCAGAAGAACGTCTGCTGGGTCAACGAGTATATGTATATAAACTACGGACATGTATATTGTCTGTCTTCATCACTAGTAAGTAAGTCGTGTAATTCTAAAGTATTTCAAGGTAACAATCGCTTCTAGGAAGCATTCGGGAAATATCAAATGCGGGAAGTTGAATATTGTCATTAGAAGTACGGAATATAGATGGTTGAATATGTCATATGTCAAGGTTGAGTGCATTCGAAGTAGTCTTGGGTATATTTTTATTAGGCACCCTTCCGAAACGGTGGTAGATGCAAAATATTTGACGTTTCATAAGTGTATTTATAATTACCTATGTGAAATAAATGATTTGAGATTTCAGTTTGAGTTTATAGAGACAAAAATGTATTCTGTTAACATCTTAATGCCGACCCATTATAAGGCTTTTGATGTTTTATTTTGCAACGAAAACCGGTTAGAACCAGTTAGGGTTAATTAAGAACCGATTCGAAATGACCTTTGCGGTACCCAAAACTGCAGTTTAAATATTAGGGTATCAATGTCATGATATGAAATAAAAAGCCGGAGCTAATAATTTCAGGAGCAAAATTTGTAACTAGCTGACCCCAGCAAACGTTGTTTTGCCATATAAATTATTATTTTAAAATAATTTTATGATAACCATAAAAATGGTTATAGTGGGTTAACCTTAAAAGCTAGATATATGCTGTCGCGGACTTTTATTTAGAACT
>DWJN01003856.1:0-13057 GCA_018248895.1 Carystus phorcus
CCAGCAGGGTGCACCACTTGCAGGTGAGGCTGACTTGGACTCGAAGATCTTATTGAGCCCCTTGCACCCCAAATGTACTTAAAATGCTCTAAATACTGCAGAATCGTTACACAATAACTAATAGGTCGGCAACTAAGTCATTAGGCGCGTCCACACAGAGCGAGGAGCCTCGTGCGGCATTTATCACTTATGCACTTTTTAGGGGCAGCCATTTTTAAGTTCAAGTTTCATCTGTAAATTTGGACTTTATGTTAAATACTTTTTTATTTGAATGTGTATTCATTTGCTTTGAGTTTTCAGATCATTATGAATTAAACAACCCTAATGCCTGTTATGTATTAAAAATATATATAATAATAAGCAAGTCGACTTATCAAGGTATTTAGTTCTAGTCCTAATAGTATCGCCATACGTCAGTGTATCTCAGCCGGGACTTGAACTGGACCCCCACCCCCTTGCTCTACAGGCGGTAGTTCGTTGAATTCTAAAATATATTACTTGATATCGGATCGAATGTTGTAGACGAGATGTCCAAAATATTGCAATGCACTCGTTATGTACTAACAACATAGATTAATTATTTTATTTTACTAATTAAACACATTATATTCATACTTGTTACAAATAAATGATATTTAAGCAATATTTATTAGTGTTTACAATATCTATGCATCAGTTGAATGATTTCCCCATATTTGACATTCTGTCTGCTAAAAACCTATAACAGTTCTGTAATCTTACTCGGGTCAATATTACTAATGAATTTTAATAGTCATTTACTTATCTTCTATAATCGATAGTCTCTCGTAATCGTGTATAAATAATAAAATCTATACATATAATGAAACTGTAACTGATCGCTGTCTGTACATGGCAAATATATTTAAAAATTTATAATGGGGGCCTTTTAGATACGCAAGAGAATCCAAAACGATGTTTTTTCATTTGGTCTGTTTGTTTGTATGTTTGTGCACGTTAATTTCAGAAACAGCTTATCCGATTTGAATGCATTTTTCAGGATTATACTGTTATTGGTTTTATTTAACATTTAATGTTTTTTTCATATAAATTGGTTAACAAATAAGGAAGTGATGTCAATTTATGTCAATCATTCATTGACTGTGAAGCGAAACGAAATTTCGCCTAGTTAAAAATATATTTCATTCTAACCCAAGTTGCGCACGCAAACAAGCAAACACTATAGTTTATTTTTCCCACTTGGACGTTATCCACAGATTATACTAATATATTATTAGTTGAATTATTTGGTCTTTATAAACAGTAATCAACCTATTGGCGGGAAAATTATATTAATTCCAAAGTATTACTTGTACAAAGTAAGACATAATACTGTTCTTAGCGGTAACGTGATGCACAGATATTATAAATGGAAATGTTTCAATAATACTAATCTATTTAAAGGGAACACATTTTGTAGTTAAATAGCTTCTTTACGATATTCAACTTTGACTTATCCAGCTCTTTATAGGTAATATTATCATTATTATAATGTTTAAGTAATTGTTATTCTATAAATGAAACGGTGTGCCTATTGAAAAGAGATTTTGGTAGTTAGGGAATTACATTTACGTTATATGAACGATGTAATTACATATTATTTTCTTGGAATACTAAAATATTTTGATGGGATATAATTATTCCATAATTAAGTTTATGTTCGAGATCAAAACACGTATAAGATGGCTGCGTGTTATCACACCGGGTCATGAGTCATTTAAGATATTACACATAAGTAAATTACACGTGAGCTACTAGTGAGAGCTAGATTTGGATGACAAATTATATCCTAATAAAGAGTATGACAAATGTATTTTGCGCCACTGTACCTACACGGTTTTTGGCGGTTTCTAGCCAGTGTCGTCGGCTATGAGCCGAATCAGTACTTTTGTGGGGTACCACCAAATAAATTAATATTTTGTGTAATCATATATCACTTATTTAACCATTAGTGTTGTCTAATAACTCTTTAATGGAATATGTTCTAAATAGATGACACTATTAGAAATTTGGCCGACATGTATTGCTCTCAGAATAACTGACAATGTGTTTCGAAATGGTTCATAATTTAATGTTTTTACCTTTACTTTTACTGTAATATTTTCCATTCAAATCCATTACTAGAAATTGATATGATCAAGTGAAATATGTAAACGATACTATACTGTTTAAATTATGTAAAAAATGTCGAAACAATGTCAAAATTTAAAATCTAGTAGCTCGATCTGTTAGCAGTCTAGATATTTTAATGATCAAAAGAGTACTTGAGGCAATATAATGGTATAAAACATATGAGGTATGAAGTGATGAATGTGATTATATATTATAAATAAATATTAAAACCTTACATCGGTGGTTTCATTGTCCTATAATAATTTTCTATGTATTATCCTCTTGGCTCTTGATACACTTACCTTACCTTTCGTATACAATTTGTTTATAAGGGATAGCGAAACATGCATGCAATCTCATGAGCATTGGGAGAACATGTTAAATGAAAAACTTTAATTTTATAAATACTTTATTACTGTAAAATTAAGCAAGGACAACATAACGCTTTGGAGATCTAAAATATAAATCAGTACCATATAATTTCCAGTAGTCAATTATCGATCCATCGTATGGTGCTCTACGGGGCACACAGCATGCAATATCAGTCACATGATTCTGCTGTCTATTTAACAATTGTCTATCTAAAACATTTTGTTTAACTATTACCTGTACAAATGTTCCCTCGACCGTGAAATGATTTATCCGCAGTGTTGCGAACCACACGTACCCTCCGCTTTGTTTGCAACATACTGGCAACACCGACCATTTACCATAAGGCGGGGTGTATGCTCATAAAATATGTTACAAAAATCCTACATGTAATTCTTACATATCATAAAATTATTTTTACTATAGCAATTTAAATTACAAATAAAACATCCATCCGTGAGGCACCTTCATAACAGATTACATAAAAACAGTATTTACAACTTTAACATAATTAAATGTGATACAGTTACATTCAATAAGCTTAAATTGTATATAAACAAAGGAGGGCAAATGCCTTTACATTACTTTCGGTTAAATTACATGACAAGTGTTTCAACTCATGTTAAAGTGACAAAAATATGTAAGTATGATAAATAAATAATAGTTTAAAAATAAGTTAAAAACGCGCTTTTAGAGTTAACCAAACTAAAATAAAATTCTCTATCTAAGCGTTCTAAACAAAACAGAACTCAAAACAGTTCAAAAAGTGTCGGGTGCTCATTATCATATTTCACTAGTTTCATTCTGATAGTAATTCCATTCTCATGTTAAGAATGATTTTTTCTTTTAGTTTGATTAACTCTAAAAACGTGTTTAGTTTAATAACTTAATTTTCGTATTTTAGTTCGATTTTTTATAAAACGACCATCTTTAATATTTACAGATGTGTTAACATACGCGTAGATCGCCCACTAGGCCCAAAACAGTAGTATTTATTTATTGTAGTCTCCGATAATTTTAATTTTATTTAATTAAATTTTTATTTTTATTTTTTAATATCACTTAATAATAATAAATATCTTTTTTGCTTTTAATGTAGTCGTCGCTTTTAATTGTACTGGCGCTTATGTCTGTAGAATGAATAATTATAAATGTAATGTTGTACAGTATGTAAGCGACCAATAATTAAAATACGTAATTAATGCCGTTTCCGTGTTTGATTTAAATGGCCACGCTAAAGAGTCGGTTACTAACAAACACACAGATGCAACTAATAAAAGCTTATTAATAAAAAAAACTAACTAGCCTTACTGTAGCCGCGTGTCACGTCTAACACCTAATATTTCATCGAAATATCATTACACCCAAAAAAATATCAATTACCTGCGACAGAAATTGACCTAAAAATTAAAAAAATGTAAATACTGTTATTCAAATGATTATTAATTGTTACTCAGTCGCTTTCATCAATTTATCAACAGTAAAATTAAATAGCACGCCCATTCCCAGCTCCCTTTAATACATTTCCGTCTCTTTTTGCGAAATTATTCCCACAAAGAATATTCAGCAACCGTGAGCAATGACGTTACACTTCAAAAGTGGAAATATAGATAGAATATAAAGCAATGCGTATTTAACGAGGAGAAATATCCTTCAAATGTATTCGTGTATTAAAAACAAATATTAATTAATTCATTAAACGAAGCAAAAAGAAACACGCCCTATACATAATATTGTTTTAAACATTTTATAATAAAATTGTACTGCGGATATTGTAACAACATTTGTAGAGATGCATTTTTAACAAAAAAAGGCTATTGCTACCAAACATGTTTCAGAAAAATAAATTAAAAATGATCTAAATTGTTATATTTAAAGTTAATGTCTTAACCGAAGGAATCGGAAATGAGAACATAAATATATATATGTAAATATAATTAAATATATATATGTACATAAATATAAATATATATGACATATAAATGACCAATCAAACCAAATATCACGAGTCTTATTATCATGATGAAATATAATAATACTAATTGGACCAAACATTCAATGAGTTAAAATATGAGTAGGTACATGTGATATAATATTACAATAATCTTTACATACATTTATTTAGTCTTAGTCGACATTTTAACGAAGTTTGTTCAAGGCTCTTGCTTTGTGCCTAAAAACCTAAGTATGTAGTAAGTGACATTTACAATTTTAAATTAAATATAAATGCATATTTTACCATACACGCCACTTCCTAAAACATTAACTTATTAACCTCTCCTTTATTCTATTTTTAAAAACTTCCCTATAAACTGATAAAAAATACGAAATTATTGGCAAATATTTAAAAAATCTAAAATCGTTAATATACCAGTAGATAATATAAGTTACGACGTGGGAGTCTTTAAGAGGAGAGTGAATAGGCTATTATTAAGTTAATGCGTTTACCATCTTGGACTTTTTCGCCACTTACTATCAGGTGGGTCGACGCCAAGCAATAACTTATATTAATTAATAATAATATCATTCAAATCTCAAGAACAAACCATCCCTTGCATAGAATTTAAAAGTGCACCAAATAAAAATAAAACAATGTTTTTAAATAAGGTTTCATACAATTTTCAAGTCAAATGAATAATTTTATTATAAGTTACTACAATGTACATATGTACTTAATTTTACAGGTACAGTTAAAGATATCGTTTTGATGCACATTATTCCACATGTTATATCATTTTAATTAAAAGTAAAATTATTTCATGTTACTGTATACAACGCTATGTAAATGTTAAGTTTCCTTATGAGAATCTCATCGGTAGATATAAGATTCATTGAAAAAAAACTTCAATCATAGATTTTTTTTGGTTTGAAACCAGTCATTGCAATGATAATCCAATACTTATCTGATCTCCAAATATTCAGATCTTATCAGTCTTTGATTTGTATCTTTGCATATTGTTGTTTATTTCCCAAAATTGTTGGAATGGATTTTATTGACTCATCCATCACAAATAATTTAAATTTTTACAGTTCCTTTAGTGTCGTGGTATAAAGTTTGGTAGAAGACACTACTTTTGACATTTAAATCTGATAAACCAATGATTCTTCATTCATTCTACTTCAATTAGTCAAAAGATAAGATGATAAATAATAATATTGAAGTTGATAATCAAATTAAATAAATAATAAAACACGTTCCATTTCCATTCATACACCGGTCTAATCATATAAACTCACTTGCTTTCTTGATAAAATGTTCAAATCGCCGAAACCCACGGCCAGCAGTGGGGCCACCGTGTCAGTGGGGCGCGGGGTTCACTATAACTAGGGGTTAAATCAGCCTTCATCAACAGGTACGGTATTGCAACGCAAACATATTGCATTAACTAAGACGCATCGTGACGTCATGTGACAGTCCCATGTCGTCACGTGACAGTCCCCTGTCGTCACGTGACAGTCCCCTGTCGTCACGCGACAGTCCCGTGTCGTCACGCGACGGTCCCGTCCCAACTTCACCAGCACGCGCGACCGCTGCGCTCATCTGCGCATTTTCCTGCAACAAAATAAAGGAATTGATTTTACATTCAAAGTTACTATCGAGGTATTGAAAGAGCCTTAATACAAGGTCGTTGGTCTATTGCCCACATCATTATTTCTACGAGAGATCGAACCCAGCCAGGGTATAGTAATGTAGACTACCAAGGCAAAATATTAAAAGTTTATATAGAAAGTTCAATTTTATATTTTACTCTGCAATATAAAAAATACATTTTCTATCGTCTCGAATTGTGGGTAAACCGTTCTCTAATCCATTTAAACACACAAAACATTTAAGTAAAATCGGCCCAATTGTTTGGGGAGTTCAATGACATTAATAAACACGAACAGAAGAATTGTATGCTTAAAGTTATGTTACAAATATATTTATAAAGAAAATAAAATCTAAAAATCAATTTGATAAACGAATTACGGTTCAATCTGGACTGAATTTCAAAAAACTACCATTGTCAATTTACCTTTCTTAGACAAATTTCTCATCACTCACCTATTAAGCGGTTTCTCCTTATAAGTGACAGCTTTCCGCGGGCGGCGCGTGCGGCCCTCGGTGGCCAGGTCGCTACTACTGCCGCTGTCGCTGTCGAGATTCGTGTCACCAACGCCCCGACTTTCGTGTTTCGTGTCGCTAACGCCCCGACTTTCGTGTTTCGTGTCGCTAACGCCCCGACTTTCATGTTTCGTGTCGCTAACGCCCCGACTTTCATGTTTCGTGTCGCTAACGCCCTGAAATTCATGTTTCGTGTCGTTAGCGCACCGATTTTCATGTTTCGTGTCCCTAACGCCCCGACTTTCGTGTTTTGTGTCACGACTGTTACGACGGTTGTGTTTAGTGTCACGACTGCTCCGATTTTCGTGCACAGTGTCACGACTGCTACGATTTTCGGGCTTGGTAATCCTCCGCGCAACGACGGCCGGCTCTCCCGACCCACCGGTCTCGACGGGGCTCGTAGGTTCTCTGTAACGTTAAATATGTTTCTGACTTATTATCAAAATTAAACTATAAATATAATCAAATTTTTATTCTTCGAAAATCTTTGTGACATAAATTTAAATAAATCCACAAGCTATAGGCCTCTATAATTTTAAACTTAGCACATATTTTTATAATATAGGAGTATGTATATTTGACGTTATTAGTTCCTTTTAATTCATATTACACTATTAACCCTTCCACCGTTGCATTGGAGCAGCATAGTGGAGTTTGCGCTAGACCTCGTCAATCAACGAGAGACCAGTGCCTATAGCGGGCCATTAATTGGTTCCCGTAAATTCATATTACATCAAAATATTAGCTCCATCTACACCGCGTCACGCCGTCGATAAAACGATCGTCGGTACTCACGATATAACAACATGCGACGTGGTCGCACCGTTGGGGCTCGGCGCGTCGAACGACAGCAGCTGAATGTCCCGCGAGAGCCGTCTCGTCGGTGACGTCACCGGGGACTCCGCCGGGCGGTCTCTGACGTAGCCGGAGTCCCTCGGCGAGTTGCCCAGCGACGGTCGCTTGGGCGGCGACACGTCGTCTTCCTCCAGTCGCAACTTGGACACCAGCACTTTGAGAATGCGGCCGCTGTTGCTGCGCAATATTTACAAATATTTTATAGGTACCTCAAAAATTAGGATATCCTCGGTCGGAATTAGTGGGGAATACTTAATTTTGTCACCGAGCTGGCGAAAAAATTGTGATTTTAGAATGTCGCAAATTGGCGAATACAAACTGAATAGTCGGTTGGTTGGTTTCAGTTAGTATTCAGTTATTGGGATTGTATTTATAAATACCTACATGAAATAAATGATAAAAAAAATTAACTGAAATTAAATTAAACTGCTTATTTGATGTTGGTTTTTTAAAACAGTTTACGTTAATCAAACTAAGACGCTTCAAAACATTCGACTTGGTAACGTGATGGCCGGCGAATCGTTGTCTTGTAGCATAAAGAAAATAAGTCGGTCATAATTTTCAAAAAGTTTAAATACATAGACTCAATACTTTTATTGCGTCTTAGTGTTACACAGTTTGTTACAAATACTATTAGCACTAGGTAACACTTATTACCCTTTATTAGGATATTATAATAGAGAGAGAAAGGATCGATCTGTCTTATACCGATTCGATCAATTTCTTGTTGTCAAATACATACATTGACCATGGTCGAGTACCTGTTTCTCCTGGCTGGCGGGGTGCGCGGGGTGCGGGCGGCGGGCGGCGAGGACGTCCGCTTGCGGCGCCGCACCGTCGGCGAGAATGCGCGCGCCGGCGTCGACCGCTCGCTCTGTTATATAATCGGGTATTTGACAGTATTAAAAATAAAGTGTTTGTTATAGACAGTTCTGTACATTATAAAGTTTAAAAACGTTCTGCAGTCAACTAACTTGCAAATAACTATTAGTTTACCCAAAAATCCGAAATTAAATATACACTTTTTTAGACGTCGGTCACGTGACACAAATCGGTCCAGTTTGCGTCGGGTCTACGATGACGTCACACGCAAGGAACTGTCATCCATCGACTATGGCTTTATTTTCTATTTTACTTGCGTGTGACGTCACCGGAGGCAGAAGACGCCATGATGGTCATATTGACGTTTTGGTGGGTTATTGAAATAATGAATTTGTAATTTGAATTTTTAAAACAAATACATACCAGAATTAAAAATAACATCTTTTTGTAGGTTCTTTGGCTTCTACGCGGTAATATTAGATAGATTTTAAAAATTTGTCAAATACCCAATTGATTTGATTTGAATTTATCGATAAGAAATTAATATCACGTAACATTCGGTTGGTTGTTGTGTTGCAGCGAATCGGGCCACGTGTGTCTCAAGTTCCACCGGCGGGAGGGCAACGTGCTGGAGCTGCAGCAGGGCGCCGGCCTGTGGGAGGCGCCGGAGGACGCGTGCGCGGACGCCGCCTCACCGCCCTACGTCACGCTCATCAGTGAGTACCGCCCTTCAACCCAGTAACACGTCCAGTGTTAACCTCGCGAGGCGAGTCCACATAAATTTAGGTTCGGCCGGTTTCTGAAAGGCTGATCGACGAAAAAATTAAGAAATTCACTGTCAAATCTATTGTCAAACGCCAATTGGGTTGCAGAAAGCATGATTATTCAGAAATTATTCGCTAATCAACGTTTCAAAAACTCGATTTGACTTCATACAACTTTCACGTTAATATGCGTGTTATATGAACGAAATTTTGACAATCCTTTCAGAAACTGGCGGTTAGTGTATAATAAATTTTGGTATTACATTTTTGGGAAATGAAAGAATTTAAGCTTAAAAAAGGTAACAATCACAACTTTTAGTTTTCTATGATTTCGACTTTTTAATTACGAACTAAAACTTCATCACAATATGTTTATTAACGCAACTCATTACAAGTAAGTCACAGGAGTCCTGACCCCTAAACTAGGTAAGATATGGCTATGGCTTATATGTCATAGAGGTCAGTGCCTTCCCTAACAACAATATTTTCCACAAAATGTTGAATGTTCAGTGTGTGTGTTATTATGTGCGTGGGTTCAATTATATTAAAAGTCTATGTCCGGATGTAACGCTAAGCATAGCAAACGATACGTACGAAAAACCCGTTCATGCTCGTAGAGCTGCCCCCAGCCGACGACGGTGCAGTGTTGTCCGGCGGGCGGCGGCAGGCGCGGCGGCGGCAGGCAGGCGGGGCGCAGGCGCGCGTGCAGCGGCAGCGGGTCCACGCGCAGCAGCGCGATGTCGTTACGGAAGCCGCGCGGCGCGTACTGCGGGTGCACCACGACCTGCCGCACGCGCGCCACGCGCTCCCACGGCCCGCGCGGCCACGCGCTGCGCCGCAACGCGCCCAGCCGCGCCACCCAGTGGGCTTCCGTCGCTCTTCAACACGTTACACATTCTATTTATTACACATATCACACCTTTACAATGATGGAGACCTCATTAAAAACAACAACGACGGCTCTTTGACACTTCTATATATGTAAAAAAAATACATTGTACTCATCTATAAGGTACTGTGGCGTTTCATGTATTAATTTGTAACGTCGCCACTTGTCAAAAATGACACAAGATACATATATCGCGATCGCGAATGTTCGCGCCCTCTTTACTTTTCTTTCTGCTCTTGTAAAGGCTAGTTATGTCGCATTGTCAATTGCATTATTAATTACCTACTTAAAATGTAACTAATGCAATTGCAAACTAACTGTAACCGACCTCCGTGTACTGTCATAAAGGAATAAAATAATTATATTGACGAAGATTGCGTTTCTGTCGGGACCTGCAAGTGTCTCCCCCAAAGTGGTGACCCCACCGTGATATGAACACGCAATCTATAATTTCACAATTTATCCTAATAAAGTGTTTTTAATTTATTTTTAACCAAAAAGCAAAGGATAGGTGATTATTTAAACTTTTAAGTATCCCAATACTCATATTTGTTACTAATCACTCAGATTATATTGTAACGTGTGATAAGTACATATAAATGAGATAAGTGTGCTCACTGATAAAAGCAATGGCTGGCCGAGAGCAGCCACTGCGCGGCGATGAGAGTGGCCCCGCACTGGAAGTCCCCGTCGCGGTAGAGCGCGGCCTGCCACGGCCAGGCGCCCTCCGCCGCGCCGCCGCCGCCCACCACCCTGCCCCAGCGCACGCGCTCGTCAGATACACGCCTACCCTCCCTAGCCACACAACACTCCGCTAGCGCAACACAACATGCTGTCGATAGCGCTAGCAACAATGTATCGATGCGACAGTATTGCCTTTTTACCCGAACACTATCGACTCTTATGCCATACATTATAGCGTTATGTTATTTACGTCAGTCGATCGTATATTGTATCAATATTGTCACATGTAAAGTGTTACACATAGTTCTACTCATGACTACGGTTCTAGTAACGATTTTGCAGTAAGTAAATTAATATTTTTACCTATATTATTGTATTTGTTGTGAATGCTGTTGGACATTTAAATGATAGCCCCAGTAAATCCAGCTGTAAGTCAACTCCCATAATATTGTCTCACATGTGAACTGCTCTATTTTTGCATATTATTGCTGCAATACCAATATATAAGTAATCAACTCATTAATGACATGGTCTTTCAATCACTAAAGATGCCTGGAACTTACACCACTACGCTGTTCTAGTACGTTTGTGGAGGGAATACGTTAAGTAAAATCAAATTTATTTAATTTAAGAGATATACCGATTTATAATAAGATGTATAATAGTACCTTGGTGTTTGCGCGTCGGCATGCGGTCGTATGCCGCAGTCGAAGTCCTGACAACGCACGCGCAGCGCTCGGTGCCGCGCGCACGAGGACCGCCTGAAAGTCAGTCTGGAGTCGGCCGCGCGTGCGTTGGCGTTGTGCCACACCTCCCAGTAGCCCGCCGAGCTGGTCGACCGGCCCTCCCGCGCCTCTCGCACCCACGGAGATTCACTGAAATATTTATATATTACTTAGAAAATTTTACCGCTACATACGTACGTACGCTACGTACGTAAACGGTTGAATAATAACAAGTTTTCACTGACGTTAAATTTTCTTCGATACCAACTACCGAAGTCATTTTTACTAGTAAGAAAATTAATATAAATAGCTTTATTCACTTCAAAATTAGAACATTTACTATGGAGTCCCAGAATTATGAACGCCGCAGGTCTTACAACTTTTGACTTTAACTAAATTAATTATAGTTATTAAGTAAACATAACCTACCTATATCCAGCAAAACATGAGTTCTAAAATCCAGAGTTTACCTTAATGTACTACGTAAAGTCGACGCCTACTAACCCGGACTACTTAGCAGCGTGTTAAACTATATTTGGCCTTAATCCTTCAAGTTTTGGCATGAAAAGAACCTTTACAACGATTTCTAAGGTGTGATTTATACAGAGCACTGTGAGATAAAACATTTTTAGTATCTTTATGTAAGTACATATATCATTCCCCTATTCATCTGTGTACTGAACTCCTAGATAGTTAGACGAATTTTGATTTTTTCCCTGTTAAAGTGGAACCGAAGGCGGTTTAAGTTCAACATTTGATGTAATAGATTGTTGTTAATTTACTTATTTTTATTACAAGATATATCCAATTTAATATAAGAAGACGATTAAGAGTAATCTTGCATATAGCATAATCTTGCAGGATAATATCTGCCAAATCCGCCAGTAATATCATAAATATACGAAATTTATATACTAATGTATTATTAGTAAATCAACTTTCTACTATTCATAAGTTTATTTTTAGTCATAAGTAATTAATAGTCGCCTTCGGTTTCAGAATCACAGTCTCCCAGTTTTCATCTGTTAACTGATTAACGACTAAAACGGTTTTTTTTACTTACTTCTGAGATTAGCGGGAACAAACGCGAGAAAACATCCAATTACTATAGGCAATGATTTAAAAAAAAACATTGTTATGGCATCTATTATGTTAACAGTTTAAAATAATAACACTTAACTATTTTCAGTGTATAGACATCGAGTAGTTTATACATATAATATATGTGTTATGTGTATATTTCTTACTGGAAAGTCATAGCTCGGCAGACAGCGCGCCCTAAGTCTGGTAACTTCAAAGAGCTGTGCGCCTGAGCAACTACATCCTCGAAACTTTCCACGCATAGTCTGCCCCAAACTCCGCGTTTGCGTACCATCACGAAACCTGAAATTATGAAATGTTTGTTATGTTTATGAAATAAAAACAAGAAACGGACATCGTCTGAATTACTAATTTTACGTTGAAAATGTGGAAATAGGTAACTATTTTAGTGTCACTAAAAATATGTAGGATATATTTTTATTATCGCATAATTCCTGTGGAGTAATGTAAATTTGAAGCGCACATAGTCCGGCGGCTCGCGTCGATCCTATGCGATCGACAGAGTTAAGCGACTGCGGGCGCGGTCGGTACCTGGGTGGGTGACCGCTAGTGGCAAAATTTCTTGAGCGTTTCCGTGCTTCGGAGGGCACGTTAAGCCGTCGGTCCCGGTTGC
>DWJN01003857.1:0-13056 GCA_018248895.1 Carystus phorcus
TTCACATGCATAATAAACGACCTTCATTTACCACTTATACTACGGATGAGTATGAAACAAATTGCTATATTCACTATTTCCATGCTGGTAATAATTACAAAATTAATTTCTAGGAAAAAATTATATTGGCTAATTTATGCCCTAATTTAATTGTTATCGTAATCGTGATTATGGATTTTCCCATTTTATTATTATTTAAATAGGAGGTAATATTTTTTGCGTTAATGGCATACTTTATACCGTAATCATTACTATGATACATACAGTAGAACGCAGGTAAGAGTCAGTAAAGAAAAATGATCTTCCCATTTAAAATGGACGGGCGTTGGTTGTAGTAAAAATTATAACACAGTTAATAATTTAACCTCAAAGCACATAACAAGGTTAAGAGATCAAAAATGTTGAATTCAAGTGCCAAACTCAATTTACAATGCAATAATGCACGACTTGACCGCCGCTAAATTGAGTGGAGACAATTAATTTGGATCATCGTCTTTTGGCCCGAGTGATTTTGTCAATTAACTCATGCTCCTAACGTTATGTTTCGCGACCTCCAACAACCGCGACCACCAAGGTGTGCTAAATTAACTTGTAAAGAGCAACACATTTTTATTTGAAAGTTACAAAATACAACTTCTTTCGTAAGGAAAACTGCGTCTGGAAGTCTTCCTTAATGTTTTCAAAAGTTTGCAAAATCTGGGTAAGTATTGATGATATCTTTTAAAGACTACAACATATTTGGTAATTACTTTACACTTTCTAAATACACTAAAAATTTTCTGTCGTAACGTTTGTATCATTTCAATTGAGTGTTGTTAAACTAATTCATGAACTCCCCCTTGTTAATAACTTTAAAATCCCTACAAACAACAATGTACATAAATTGTGACAGATTTATTTAATCATTTATTTACGTCCTTTATTCCTAACGAGTTTGAAGTCCATACAAACAATTGTCTATATGAATGTTCCCATAAAGCAATTGTTGTATCTTTGAATAGACTATTCCATACAGACGGTAATTTGGTGAGTCATGGGCTACCATTCAGTCATGTGACGTGTAAATAAGCCAACACAGTAACACGGCACGTGGAATACTACTGTTGTTATGTAACGATGGTAAGTGCTGCCACGCAACTATACAATCGATTTGAATGGATTATTATGTTTTTAATGTCGACGAATGTCCACCGTCGCCCATGGACATTGGCGACACTAATCATTACTGATGTGATCACGGCTGAGAAGAAAGACAGAGGATAGAACTTACTTATTGTAACATTTCTTCTCCTCGATGCTAAAGCACCTTTCCGAAACGGTGGTAGAATCAAAAAAATACGTGCATAAGTGTATTGGAAAATACGTACATGAATAAATTATTTTGAAATAATTCATGAAAACTATTTCGGCCTATTATTAAACTATACTATTAGACCTTGTAAAATAAACTTTGGCTCAAAGTATAGTATGAAAGATAAACCTATTCTTGATAATCGTGGTTAAGACCTTATTTTGTAACAAGGCGGTTTAAGTTTTAAATTTCCAAACCCAATAATCTTACAAAGACATCATAAAATATAAAAAATAAAATATAAATATAATTAAAGTTAAAATATAAAACATCTTTCACTTTTTATCTTCACTCCAGAAAATCAGAAATTATGGGTTCCATGAAGACTATTGATAGTCTGTTTATTTCTCTAAATAATCAACACCATCTCCGTTTGCAACTGATAATTGTTTAAATCGTAACTCTTTGTAACAAAATCGCTGGTCCCGTAGAATGAATGGTAATACATCGAACTAGTTGCGGTAGTAATTTAATTTAAATATTTGGCTTACAAGATTAGTCAACAACAATACAAATGTAAATGCGGGACTCGGAGAGCTCTTGTTGTTTGTTTTCCTTCTTGGTTAGTACGATATTCATTCCTTATTCTGCTTAAAACTGCGGCGACAATAACCGTCACACCTTGGTTAGTTAAAAATAGTTATACTCTAACAAATAGCTTAGTATATGTTGTGGTATTCATTCTGAGTCACTTGTTCGTTTAAGCAGTTCATATTACTTGCAGAGTGACTTAGCGCAAATTTCGCTAATTTACACGGTATTTCATCGGATTATAGGAAGGTTAAACCTGTAACATTATTTTCGTACATTCTACCCTGGGCTAGAATTTGCAACGACTTTTTTATTTTATAACGATACATTTCTGTGTCTTGGTATAAAACTTAGTTACTGTATAAGTATACGACGAAACTAGAAGATTTCTTACCAACTAATTTTTGAAAGATGAATCTACCGTAGAGTTTTAGATAAGGTAACTTTAAAGTACTTCATTTTTCATATTCATTTCATAAACATAATAAAAAATTTAAATTTATTTTTATCTTACAAACTCCATGAGACTAAATATCATTACGAAAGTTGGAATATTGGCAATTTTAACATTAGTGACACGGTTACCATCGTGCAGAGAAGTGAATTAGTAATTGATGAATATTCTACTGTCCCGGTAACAAGATAATGTGATTAATGAATGGTTATTTATTGTATCTCATAGATAGGTTATAACTAATTTTGTTTCGTTGACAACTATTCTTACTTCTAATCTCATACTTTGTTCTAATTTCAGTTTGTTGTTTCGAGGTTTGACATAATTAAGGTTAAGACTATTAAGCTGAGTTCTGACTCATTCGCATTCTTAACGAATTATTCAAAATGTATTTCCCGTTCTCGAGTTGAACTTAATTGTACAGGAAAAAGAGTCTGCGAGTCGTCTAACAATTTGGAACTTTAACATGACAATAAACATAATTTTATGCAATATTAATTATTGTCATTACCTAAAAAATGTAAATCCGTAATTGGCTGTATGTCCTGTTTATAATATAATGTACCTTTAATATTAGATTAAGAAATGTGGATTTTGTAAAAAAAAAATTTTCGAAAACAGAATATTTAATTTGTACATATAGTGTGCATACATATTATGTTATATATTTATATATTGTTTAATACTAGGTATATTGACTTGTTGGTTTACTGTATTAGTTGTCTCTTCAAGTTTCCACATCCACCCACGGTTGACTGGTAGACAAATTCATTACGACTTATGTTTTTACATGTTTCTCCTTTTAAGATTTGACATAAATATAGAGGGCATCGATCCAAACAGGAAGATTTTATTAAAATATACTTAATAGTTTCTATTGGGGAAAACATTTAAAAGATTACAAAGGATTATAGAATTCATTACAAATTTTTTAATCTTTTTTCTTTAATGATTAATATCTATTGAATATCATTTACCAAACGACACTCACTCCCTCTAAAACTTATATCGGAAGTTCTTGCAAATGACGATAAATCTCACCGAACTGAAGAAGATACAATAAGAAAAGGTAACTTTTGAAAATAAACACAAAACACGGGCTATAGCGGACAGTAAATAATAGGAGGCCCGCATTACCATTATCCAGTATCATGAATAAAAAAGCGTACGTATTGTAAATGGTTACAAGATCAGCGGCGCGTGACGGCGTACATTCTGATTCATCAATAATGACAAATTCCTGAGATCAAATTACAATAAACGTTTGTCAGTGAGTAAATTCTTTATTTGCTTGACATACAATACCCGCTTTCTACACTTTATCAACGGAAGTCAGTAATAAGATCCCCTTTACTAAGACTGTCATTTGTACAGACTACAGACTATTTAAAATATTTCCGAAACGCATGTTTACAACGTTTTCCATTTGGTTTAGATCTAACATTAAAAAAGCTATACACGTATCTAAATTACACCAATATTTTGAAGTACAGCTCAAACAACAAACTACACCTCAATAACTGGAAATTGGTTGACAAGTCCATGGCCTAGTTGATAGGGGCAACAACTACAGTACAAAGAGTCCCAAGTTTAATTCCCGACCGGGATACAGCGGGATACACATGATATTCAATGAGGTAGTGGCTGTTTCTGATATATTATAATCTGTCGTTCCACCTGCGAGGTATGTGTAGATGAACTTCTCACGTAATTAAATTTATGAGAGCAAGATTTTTACCCTGTAAATATGTATATACAGTTATCACTTAGTAGATTCTCAAACGATTTAATAATACAGAAATTTTGGCAATAATTCCTAGTAATATCTACTGTTAAATTATCTGCAACTTCTCTTATTTTATAATTCGTCATGACCACTTGAACTTATTTAAGTTAATTTGTGATTACCGATGCTGGTGACAAAATATTTGTATAACCTACATGTATAGTAAAAATACATTTAGATACCGTTTGATTTTATTCATATTCAAAGACAAATAAAAGCTATAAAATTGTCATTACATCAGACACGAATCTAAGAGTTTCAATGATTGAATCTAATAGCTGCAGAAGCATGCGGGCATTAGTCCAAGCAATTAACAAAGAACGTTTTCTGCTTCACGCGCCGGCTTGTTAACAGATGCATACGTTATCTAGTGGCGTGTCTTCTGGACATCAGCTCGTTCCTAATTAATTTAAATATCAAATACCGCTTATAGATTGAATCGAATAATTAGTTCAGTGGAAATTGGTAATTCAAAACGCTTCCAACTACTTTCAGTTTAGATATTTTACATTGCTAACAGAAGATAATTAAAGTGGCTTTATTTCTGGAAGAAATATTCCCAAATATATCAAAACAGGGGCTATTTCATACCCACTAAAGCCCACTCGGTAGTTATGTTTCACATTTGGTCAAACCCTGGGATCTTATAAGAATACACTGGTGGGTTTCGTATCTATATGTATAAGAAAAGGCCTAGTACCGGGACAACTCAATAGTTCGCGTATTGTTTGTGTCTTAAACTTTTCAGTCCCCCTAAAATATTGACAAGAACAATTAAAATACAAATTAATGAGTGAGTGTTGTTAGTAGATACTAAAATGATTTTATCACCTTATTTTCTTGAGAATTGGAGAAGGGTAACCAAATGTTCAGAGTAATCTCGTAATCTATCTAACCCAGCAACTGATCTCTAATCCAAGAATAGCGAAAATCTAACGTGCCCTACGAAATACGAAAACGATGAAGAATATTTGTTACAGACAGTCAGTATGAAGTTAGTGTTCCTTGATTGATTACTTATCAATAACACAGGTTATCTGGGCTCCACTAAATATTTGTCTATTATTTCTGCATCATAAAAAAGTAAAATAATCATTTAACGTGAAGTTTTAAAAGAAAATAATATGACGTTAAATTATTAAAATGACTTGGATGCTCACCAAGATTGATAGTGATGTGATAGGTATATCATGACCTTACATATTAATAAATAGTCTAATCTATACGATCTACAGATGGCAAATTGATAATTAATGGCTAAATATAGGGATGCGACAATGTTGCATTGTGTACTCAACAGCTCAAGCTATGTGATCAAGGCGAGGTCAGTTATAAATCTATTCGGAATGTTCGGAATATCGTCCAAACTGCTGATGTTAAATTGTAAATACTAATGTTTCCATTGCTACATGTTAATTCTGAATTTCGTTGATACTGTTGAGACTGATGACTCATTACAGAGCTCTGGTTTCTCCTCATTACAAAGGAGGCCTAGGGCATCTACCACGCTGCTACAGTGCGGATTGGTGAAAGGATTACTGGCCAACCTAACAGTCGGAAGGTTTTATGCTGCCCGGAAGCTTCGGACACGGTTTAATGACTGCTATCTCTTACAACATCTAGTACCCACGGCCAAACGTGCCCTATGAAACACGGAAACGCTTAAGAATTTTTTATCACTAGCAGTAACCTCTTGCTACCAATCGCGTAGTGGCATAACTATGTATGTCGATCGTTCGGAATCGACGCCACATGCTGAGCTATGAGCACTTTAACTCACATTACAATACACATATATACATATGTATGTATATCTACTACTTTTTGCCTCGATGAGAAATCAAAAGCTTGATGCTTCGCTCAGCAATCTGGGTCATGATGATATCTGTTGAAATCGCGGTGTTATTTCATTTTTTTCAAGTGGAAAATTATTTTTTAAAAAGAATTAGTGCTTAAACTTTGTACATAAATCCCTGAATTATTGTGTAGGAACACTGAGAAAAGTTTAAAAAAAAAATTTAAGAGTTTCTATCTCTTTGAAAGTTCAAATATTTCCCCGTACGAATTTGATGTCACCAGCCAGTATCAACGATAATAAATTTGGATCAGAATAATGGAAACGTACAACGCTATTAAACGTCGAAGCAAGTCTTGGCAGAGAGACGTGTTCACAGATAGATCTGTATCTGGGTACTGTCTTGGCTATTGTTAGTAGATATAAACAAGAGATACTCGTCAAATGTTCACACGTACCGCCATTTAATTATGAGAATAAAATGTCATAATTATACGCTTGTATCAATTAAACAGCGATAATTAAAATAGTCGTTTTAAAATATAAGAAATAAAATGCCTACAGCCAATGAAAATCATACTTGCGTGAACTCGAAAATATTTTCATAGGTACTAGAATTTCTAATCATATTTATTTTTTTATTAGTGAACCAATTGAAATGTAACGAACGCTACATCATTACATTAAGCTTATTTTAAGAGATATTAAAAACCATATCCAAAATGGAGGTTTATAAGATTAGATCAAGAAACAAACAGACATAAATTAAGAAAATTATTGTTATGTCATCTATTTAATATGTATTATGTAATGAATACCTCAGTAAAAAAAAAAGTAAGTTCCATAGACATTCATCAGTTACAATTTCTTCATATTTACCGATCATACAATACAATAATAAATATTTACAATCTCTTTGTTAAAATTATACGCAATTTCAATACACGTTTAATAAAGTTTTAGTGTAATAAAACAATTACTGCAATTTGGGTTCAAGTCAGCGTTATTCTTAAATGACTGCTGCAACATAACCAACTCAGATCGACATCAGTATAGATTACTGTAGATGTATATTTTGTTGCAAATAAACGTGTAATAATGTCATTGTAATAAAAAAATGACATTTCGTACCGAGAAAAATACGTCACGTATCAATTCAATGAACCAGTTTTTTTATGTAATTCATTTAAATTTAGTCTTTAAAGTTTAGCCTTTAAAGTTTTCGTAAAAAAATGGCGCCAACAGTACCCTATGACTAAAACTGGTGTCCGTTTGAACGGTACTAGACTATATATCTTGGAAGTAGTATATGAAATAAAAAATCATTCCAAATTTTAATAATTCAATAGTTCATATTGGTTTCTAATGATACGATCAATGCCATTATAAAAACATCGACGTACAAAACACTATTAAAAGTGTCTGCAGCATCGTAAAATGTACAAAATTCACGTTTAAAATGACATACGTCCCAATGACCAGAAGCAAAGTAACTTATGAAGCGTACCGAAAAATTAACATACTGGTATAATATCTGAAACGATTTAACATGAAAAACATACTGAAGATATGTTACCTCGCCGACAATTCAACTAGTCGAGAAGTTTTTTCAGATGGCAAGCCAGCCGTCGCTAAATGGCATTTGCATAAAAACATGAGTTTTATAGTCCCGTGGCGCAGTGGCGCGAGAAATAGCATGGTAATGAGTTACGGGCCATTGTCTCAAGTCTCAGCGTAAATCCTCCGTGAAGGTGATCGCTCCGATAAGTGGGGATTACGTGCTGTTTGTTATATCACTCTGAAATGGAGACACCGTTTTTGTGTCTCGTATAACGTCTCTCGTGTCGCTATTAATTAGATATGGAAATGACTTGCTTTATAACCAAATCAAAAAAAGGAGGTGGAGGAATTGAGATTCGATTGAATTTTTTAATTACAAAGTATGTTTGCTAAATGAACTATCCTACCTTTCTTAGGAAAGGTTGTAAATTATATAATTACTTACAATGTAAGAACGTCTTAAGAAGTTTTGTTTCTCTTTGCACATGCCTCCGATAATGTCTGAAACTGGCAAGTTTTGGACGTGGGTTTCGTTGATGTAATTTATAGTAACATTTAGTATTTGTTTTATTTCGAACCAGTAGTGAGACCCTATTTACTGCCTACTTTAGTGATGGCGCTATAAAATAGCTATAAAATTATACAGTTTAATTTACGCATAAAAATATACTCGATAAACAACATTCAGTTTTGAATACGATCAAGAAAAAAAAGTCAATGTTGAATTTAATCAAGCGAATTGTATAAACAAATTCGATTAACTGGCCGATTGAGGTTAGTAAACGATCTAATTCAGTGGATAGAAAGAAGTAGGAGATTAATAACACATGTCGAACAAGAAGAATAATGGTAAACATGGGATACGATGACCACTTATCATCAGCTGACTCATTTTTTGAGAAAGATCTATTTACGTAAAATAATGACTTAACATACTTTAAATCTATACATATATTAAAACTGTAACGAATCGGTGTTCGTACATGGCAAATATATTTAAACATTCATATCGGGAAGCCTTAATATATGTACGTAAGAGAACAAAAAAAAAGTTTTTTTCATTTTGTCTGCTTGTCTGTAAGTTTGTGCACGCTAATCTCAGTAATGGCTTATCCGATTTGAATGCAGCTTTCAGGATTATATTGTGATGGGCGATATTCGATATTCAAATCAGTTAACAAATAAAGATCCTATGTCAATTAATGTCAATCATTCATTGACTGAAGCGAAACGAAATTGGCCGAGTCACCTAGTTGTACATATAAAAGTCAGAATAGAGGTCACCCAGTCTCTAAAATACTATTATGTAGATACGGAAAACTGTTTTTCGCATTGGTCCTGTTTATCTGTGTATTGTAAACAAGCTTCGACGATATCTGTGCTGGAATCATGCCAAACATTAGAATTGCGACATGTTATACCCAACGTATAATTAAATTCCACTCGAAATATACGTTTTTTTGCATGAACAACAAAATTCTTGAATTCTTTCCCGATGTTTTACAATTGAATAGGTTTCTGTCAGACTATAAAGTTTTCCGTACTGATAAACGAGGATTATGGGATACACACATTTCTTATCTTGAAAACACATAGAGGTGAAGTCATTTTATAATGATTGAATCTAAACCAATTTAAACTTTTACCACACTGTTTACCAGAGCAAGCTGGCCCGACCCCTTCTATTGAAGTTTGTATTCAATTACAATCATATTGATGATATTCCTGCATGGTGACAATATACTATACTAGTTTAGTGGCTATCCGTGTATCGTAGATTCAGCTATATATAGGTAATATATTTTCGTCATGTTTCAGATCTACTGTAGATTTATAGTTCAAAGACATGCGTTTTAACACATAAGAGTTTTCTTAAAATAACTCTTGAACCTTACTTCTATTACTATGCAATGATTATTACAAGTGCCAGATTAGGAGTGAATCATATTGCGATGAGTAAGGCATGATACAATGTTTTCTTTAGTTTTCCGTAACATTCAATGACAAATGATAACAGTACAATAAAAGTTATATCATCAAATGATACCTAACAGTATCATTATTTCGGTTTATTTAGGATGATTGTTACCAACACGCAAAGATATAAATGCTACCAGCAGTTGGCTGAAAGAGCATTTTAACGTCCGATCGATTGCGGAAGGTCGTCGCATGTTGCGCGGGACTTACATAACTAGTAAACACATCCCAACAATATTTTCATACTAGGTCATTCAAACGAATAATACAGTAAATGTATTGAAGTACACGATATATCCTAATCTCCATTAGAGCTATATGATTGATACATTCCGTCGGCCTCAAGCGCTGTTTGTTTTGTTACGAGACTAAATTAGAATTCGAAGAATCTAAAAAATACGAGTGTTTATAATTGAGTGGTTGTAATTTTATTATTGAAAATTTAAATAAAATTATTCACTCGTTATCTGAGACCATATTTAGAATATAAAATAGTTAATTTCTATTATAATTCGATAAAAAAGCGGCTGAATAAATAATAAATAAAACTTGATTGACAACGAGAGGAAATAATCTGATATCACAGCTTTCTTTTACCTTTTATATAAATAAATATTTATGAGAGTTAAACGAATAGTGACTGGCACTTTTATATTTACAGTTAGCAGTGGTTAAATAGTACGCCTCAAAGCCTAAATATCCCCGATGTTACGACATTTATTTCTGTCACCTTGTTTGGCTTTCGATCTTTCACAAATTCGACTATACAAATCAGGTGAAGAACATTCTAAAAGGAGACGAGCAGGAAAGAACGCTCTGTTCAGCTCATCTGTTTTTAATATTCATTGTAGAACAATACGACTGCCTATAAATATGTACAATCGATCGAACTCTTTCCATTAAATGCTCAGACCTAAGGAACGTATGGTTCACGATGATAGTTACTATTTCATTCATAACAGTAAATAATCAATGACCAAGTTACAAGCTCAGTGTTTGCCTGAGACGTGGTATTATGTAAATGGCGTAATGTATTCGTAACTGCTCTCAGTAAGAACGTATGAGGCCATGACCGCAAACTCTTACTGAGGTCGGCAAGCTTTGGACTGTTAAGAGCTTAGTAAACTATTTACTGAAAATTTGCTTTTCTTTCATCAACTACATAAATGAAAAACAATTCCTAAATATTATTTACATTCCCATTACTTTACTGCGTAATAGAACATAATTACATTCTAAACTACTACTAGCCTTCGAATTAAATGCCTTTAACGTAAATACGATAATTATACAATTGTTGCCCTTAATAAATAAATAAACAGACAGAAAAAGATGGACATACAGAAAAACAGAGACAGACAGAGCGAACATAATTCCATTATCAACATCTAGCAAAATCCAAAGTAAATTGAACTGGTCTAATGGAAATCCATACAAAACAAAAGAAGTGAAGTTTCGCAAAAGCAATCTAAAGAGCGTAGACGGGTTTGGAAATGCTAACACGAAACATTTCAAATATAGGGCAAGAAGCGTAGGCGGGTAGGAGCGTGGGAGGTACCCCCTTCCTTAATTCTAGCTGCTCCCTCTGTGGGCAGGTGTTACGTAACTCGGAAGCACGGTTTGACCTACTTCCCAGCTTAGGCCTTCAGTTTCAAGGGCTGGAATCATATTAAGCCTGTATTTACTACTACGAGGTTGTTTGAAGCAATATACTTATGTAACTTGTGAATGTGTGGGTGACACTGAAAGTATTTATAAATTCAAAAACGGGCTCGTATTGTAAGTTAATGTTTTGATTGTTCTTCGAAGTGATCTCTGTTCTTTTCTGAATGAAGCAATAAGTTCCTTCGTATTTAAGGATTTCTTTTACGTATTTTTGTAATCCATTTGAACTATGACGTAATAATCTTTCAACCTTTAAAAATGATTTATTAGACAAACCATGGCGTTCTTTATTAATCAACAAAAGGGACCCAACTCCGAAGTATCCCTTCATCATTACCATACATACATACATTCATTGGCGATGATATTTATCATACTATTTCTACAATTCTCACATTTCAATTGCAAAGACCTTGACATTTCACCAGCGGCTTTTCACGCCAAGGACGGCAGTTTGTGAAAGGTTTGACATTTCTGTTTGCACTTTTAAAATTTCATGAGGATCAGAAAACAAGTGTAGTATGAATCGCGGGCCTGTGAGACGCGAGGACTTCAAAATAATGCGTTTTTATTAACGCCAATCATGACAACAGCTGTATCAAACACACGAGCAATTAAACATATATGACATTTGTGATCTTTAAAATCTTTTTTAACCGTCTTCAAAACAGGAGGAGGTTCTCAATTCGATTGTATTTTTTTATGTATGTAGATCAAAAACTTTTTACTGCGTAGACCGATTTCGATGATTCTTTTTTTATTCGGAAGCTGGTGCTCTCCCATTAGTCCCATTTAAATTTGAGCGACATCTGGCGAGTAGTTTTTAAGTTATCGCTGATAATGTGTATTTGTAAAATAATTTGATGAGGAAAACTGCTTAGGAAGTCGGTGCCAGTTACTTTAATGCAGGTACCTACAAAGACACCTACTTCCTAACCAGTTTCCCTCATCAAATTATTTTATCCCTTTTGAAGGCGGTTTTCCTTTTTTGTTAAAAGTTTATTAATTTATATAAAATTGTCTTGTATTTCGATTCAAAGTTACCCTCACTTAATATAATTTATGGTGCTTTATTATTTACTCAGTGACCCAGCCCACTTTGGTTCGCCAAATAACAGTCAATGAACGATTGACATAAATTGATTTA
Source organism: Carystus phorcus (assembly GCA_018248895.1). Taxonomy (NCBI): domain Eukaryota; kingdom Metazoa; phylum Arthropoda; class Insecta; order Lepidoptera; family Hesperiidae; genus Carystus; species Carystus phorcus. The sequence continues at coordinate 12,267 of DWJN01003857.1, forward strand.
AATTCCTTATTTGTTAACCGATTTCAATAAAAAAATTAAGTAAAGCCCATCACAATATAATCCTGAAAAGTCATTCAAATCGGCTAAGCCATTCTTGAGATTAGCGTGCACAATTCAATTCAGACAAACAGACAAAATGAAAAAAGCATTGTTGTGGGTTCTCTTCCATATAGGAAGGCCCCTCATTATGAATTTTTAAATATATTTGCCTTATACAGTCAGCGATCACTTACATTTTTATTATTATGACAAGTTTTAAATCTAAAATTAAAATTCGGTTATGACAAAATTGACTCGCATCTGACCGTTGACGCAAATTGTCAATCAATCAACATATAAACTACAATTATTTATCGGTGGTGGAAGTTTTGTGTAACAATAACCTTGGAAGTCAAGCTTCTTGTATCATTGACGGTACACACGCGACATCAAACATGGAGTCCAACTTTAACGTTACGAGTATGTTCGTTGTTGTAAATTCAAACACAAATAATTTATTAATATACTTAGTTACTAGAGACCCGCCCTCGTTTCATTTGGTATGCATTTTACTTTGTGTACATAGATATCAATTTTATATGTTTCAATATTATGTCATTAATGTTTGCATCACGCGTGTAGTGTCAGTGTGAGAACAAATTCAGAATGTCATACTGTTATTTACGTCATAATATGATATATAGTAGCACTTATTTGATTTTTATTTATTTATTTTTATTTAGAACTTTATGCACCATACATTTGTACAGAAACAAAGGCGGACTTAATGCTATAAGCATTCTCTCCCAGT
>DWJN01003858.1:0-13053 GCA_018248895.1 Carystus phorcus
TAGTTCCTGAGATTAGCCCGTTCAAACAATCAAACAAACAAACAAACTCTTCAGCTTTATATATTAGTATAAGATGTGTGTACATAAATAAATAAATAAATAAAAGCCTATTTACTCTCGACTTGAAGACACCAATATTTATGCAAAGTTTATTCAACTAATAAATAATATTTTTTGTAACTTATTTACCATCCAAGGTTACATCTCTTACCAGGCAGTTAGTAGTCAAGCCAATTTATAAAGTGAAAAAAAGACAACCTAGGTTTAATCAATAGCCATACATTACTAGGTCATCATATTAACCTGGATTAATTATAATCGGAGGTTTTACTTCAGCATGTGGCTCGGTAACATCCAGCCGCAGTGTTTTAGCCGCAGTACACTAAGGTACTCGCCCCGGTGATCGACAACACAAACACCAGCCAATACAGACCTAAAATAACGTAAAAAATATTTTTCCACAATGTGGTGATCAACAACACGTATACACCAATTGGTAACGTAAATTTTTAACGTAAAAAATATTGTTTCGCAATGTGTAAATAAATGGAAAACGGAAACAATTGACATTAAAGCGAGAAAAGCGATTTTTAGGAAATACTTTGTTTTTTAATATAAGCCGGCCAGTAGGTATTAATAAATACCTAAACGTATTAATAATTCCTTAATTAATTCATGTAATTGTTTTTATTATACGTGTGTTGGTGAGTATTCTGCATGTCCATCGTTAGGGAAGAATTTTAAGTTTATCACATTTTTGTATCACTAATAAACCAAAGTATTTCTAAGTTTCAATTACAATTTATTAAAAAAAAAAAAATTAAAAATATCAAGAACATTTTTGTTTTTTTTAGCATCCATGACCGGTGCAACCACCTCACAGGTTTTTAATCTAAGTGAGCGAGCGTGAGTGAAGTATCAGTGCATGCTATTAAGCAGATTGGTGTGCCCCATTCATACGTCACGGGCCCCTTGGGTCCCGTGGGGCCCGTGGGAGCCAGCCACCGGCATTCCACTCGGAGCGAGGTGTTAAGTGATAACAAATATTGAGATTGGGTGGGAGTCTCGAAGCCAATGATTCACATACACTTTTATGGATCGAAAGGAAATTTAATTTATTTTGTTTCAAAACATTTACTATAGATAAGGATATTTAAGAATGATTTTGTAAGTGTACTTAAATGTGACGAACTGAAGCGATTTAAGTTTTAATGTCATAATAGTTTTAATATAGCTTTAACGTGCTTTTAAAATTAAAAGTGACGGTAAAGTATATAAAAAAATTTGAGCTGTCTCGGGACGCCTGACAGATGGGAAACATCGAAATTATTTTATACAGATAAAAATATGCATGAATGGATTAATTCATGAAAGAAAGTATATGACGTAATAAAAAATATAAATCATTAGATTTTATTGATATGTACATAATGTTTATAAACAGTGGCGACGTGTCGCCACCCCAACAATTTTGTAACCGTCGCTACAGACGTTTCACATCAAAAAATGAAAATATTACTACAAAATTTTCTAGTATCCGCTCTGTCTAAGTAAAGGGTTCTAAAACAGAACTCGTACTAACATCAAAGGACGAACTTTTTTAATATTCGAAGATTAAACATGATCGCAAAAAGAAAAAAAGAGGCGTTTCTATAACATGGATTGTACCCTTTCATATCCCAGTCTCAGACATTCCACCAATATTTCTTTTCAATATTTTGTTGCCGCGGAACATTAAAATGCTTTTTAATTTGTCAAAGTAAATCGGCGGATAAAATGAGGTTAGTGAAATATTGTTACTACAATTATATTGTAAATAAACAATGTTTGTATATCAATTGTGTACTTAGATTTAAAAAAGCATTATAACGTTACTTTATTTTGTGCTAGGTTTTTATCTGCACCTTCGCAAGCGTTTAAGTCCTTGAATAAAAAACAAAGATCATTACCATTTATAATGTGTTTTTTTTAATAAAAAGTCTATGTCCTTTTATTAGCTCTGAGAATATTTGTATAAAGTTTCATTAAAATCAGCTGAGTAGTTTTAGCGTGAAAAAAAAACAAACAAACTTAAATTCACATTTATATTAAAGTAGATTAATCCATTTTTTAATCTCATTTCCGATGCATCCTTTCAACAGCCAGCAATAAATGCAAACGTAAACAATTTTATTGACAACATTTTTTTTAAGTTTTATTTAACAGCCAGCAATAACGTAAACAATTTAATTGACAACAATAAAATGTGAACATTTAATCTAATTGACTATTTATGTCCGTAACATAGAACAATGTTCTAACCAAAAACTTTGAAAAAGAGTTTTGGAAAGTCAAACAAAAACACATTTCTTGATGTAATACACACTGTCAGTTTACAGCTGGTCTGGTACAAACAGGCCAGACGGGCCTCTATCGATCGCGACGGACCGCTTTTCAATCCTACCACATCTATTAATTGTGCTCTGTGAATAGGCCGTAGCGTGGTGAACAGCTGAAAAGGACGTTTCGTCCGCTCATCGTATGAATGTTAAATAGAAATGTTATTCTAAAATGTATTTTGAGGAAACAGGATTATTAGCTTTTAAAACTAAATAATGCGTATTTATTGAGATATAAAGATAGATATATTGAAGAAGAAATTCAAATTGGAAATGATTTTAAAATATAAATGTGTTTCTAGAATTTATTTTTAGGAAATAGAATTATTAGCTTTTAAAAGTAAATAATGAATATTTATTGAGTTACTACGATGGATAGATAGATTGAAGAGAGTAATAATAATAATAATAATAATAATATAATAAGAGTGAAGAGGAAATTCAGATTCGAAATAGTTTTTAAATAGAAATGTTTTACTAGAATTTATTTTGAGAAAATTGGATTATTAGCTTGTAACCCCCAATAATTCGTATTGAGCTATTGTTATTAGAGGCAATTCGAATTCGAAATATTTTTTATTATCTGTATCATAGATAGATTTAGGGCCTTATTTTTTATATCTAATGCGTATCCAAAGATGATTAATGTTCTGTTTCATGAATAATGACAGATAGTTGATTTTTTAAATTGATTCTTTAAAACAATATCAAATTACTCTCTGTCTGGTCGAAATCACGCGACAACCACTGAAAAGATTTAGATAATACTTGTCTTTGTTATTATGTCGCTCAAATTTAAATGGACCACATGACAAGCGGCAGATTTTATTTATTTATTACAAGTTAATGTTTGACATCAACGGTAATCAATAATTGGTGAGGATATCTAAGGCGGTGGACGCATTAACTTAGTGAAACCCTACTCACTCTCTTCTAAAGGACTAAAATAAAATATATTTGAATAAAATCCAAATCGGTAAACCCAGTAAAAACTTATGAACACACACACAATACAGACGAATTGAGAACCTCCTTTTTTATGTCGATTAAAAATAGATTCCACGTTACGTAGAACCTCTTGAACGTGAACCATATCGAGGTTATTGAGACACACACGTGCCATTTTATTTTGTAGGACGCAGCTTCGACCATCAGATATATTTGTAACGTCTGGTGCGTTGACAACTCACAACTGACTTGTGTTTGTATTTTAAGTATTAGTTTGACATTAGCTGGAATCTCGCGTCGCTTTGGGAACTGTGTAACGCGGTCTTAATTCACGTTGGATATAAATTAATAAGACATATTTTTTTCCTACTTTACATTTGTCTTACAAGATATTTCTGTCTTATTTGTGTAATTGTAGCATATGTTTCTTTATTTATAACTATTTATTGTTTCCACACAATCTGTCTATCTCCTTAATATATAAAAATACACGTAAAACAGGCACAGAGTACGTAAAATGCAGATGTGTGCAGATCTTTATATATAAAAATTAATGTTTGTCTGCATGTCCTTTATAGACTCTGAAATAGTAGAACATAGACCACCGATGGATTTGTTGCTTGCTTAGAATTCTCTGATAAAGGTTTTGGTTCTAAAATTATATCAATCGGACATGGTTGAAGAGTAACAGTTGAAATGTTAATTGAATGCTGATCGTCCGGACTAGAGCTACCTGTATTGTATGTATTTGTTATTAAGTTCCAATAGCACTTCGATAAATAGAATCAAAACGAATGTGTTCTGTACATGCTGACATTTCTTTAAATTAGATTATGATGCGTAGGAACGCGTGCCGGCTACATCTAATAACATACAATAAAACACTGATGTTTGACTATCAATATACAATAGACAACTATCGTTAAAAAGCTGTTTCTTCCAGACAACCCAATGGGAAATAAAGTCATGGAATTAATAATGTATTTAATATTGTATCTAATTGATCTTTTTTTTTCTACAACATTTGTATAAACTATTACATAATTTATTGAAACTGAAAACATAATACGGCTGTTAATTTAATTAAGAGACAACAGACTCGAGTTAAGGCGTAACGTAAATATTCAGTTTGTTGTAAGCAGCTGTTTCTAACTACACTGTAGTAATTTTATGTTCGTTTACGTAGCGTGGGCAGCTGGCCAGTTACAGCCACGGACGGTCAATCACTTTTGGCTGCTACGCATGTAAGTTTAGATCACTTACCGCCGTTTTCGGAAAGGCCGATCAACGAAACATTAACTAACTGTCAAATCTATTGTCAAACGTCAAATTTGGATTGACTAGTATAATTGGTCAGGTAAATAGAGCTGTCAAATTTTACTCCCAATCGTTGGTCAAATGTGATTTTGTTTTCCGATTTATTATTGTCATATAAGCGTTTCAGAAACTCAATTTGATTTGACAGTTCTTCTAAGTTAACATGCCTGTTAGTTCAATAATATTTTGATAAATCTTTCAGAAACTGGTGGTTAATTGATTTACTTAACGACACTATATAATTGTTTGTTTTAAATTTCTCGTCTTTGTACTACTAAAGATAACATGTTCCGCACCTATTAGTAATTAAAGGTACTGTCATACATTGCGCTCACAAATCTTTAGTTAGTGTGGTATTAACACTAATTTAATCACAATTTTTAACCGTCTTTAAAAAACGAGGAGGTTATTAATTCGACTGTATATTTTTTGCCTTCAATCCATTAATGGTTCACTATTGAGCATGGGTCTCTCCTCATCACTGAGGAGGTCTAGAGCATACTCCACCACGCCGCTCCAGTGCGGATTGGTGGAGGGGGTAGTGGCCAACCCAAATGTGACATGGCTTGACAACTGCCCGCAGTTGCTTAACTCCGTCGATCGCATAGGATCGACGCGAGCCGCCGAGCTATGAGCGCTTTCTCATATATTTTTTAATGTAGGTATATTATTTCTTAACTTTTTACTGGGTTTACCGATGGATAATTTTCTATCCAAAAGCTGGCACCTGTCATCTGGCCTCATTTAAATTTTACAGACATCTAACTTACTTGTTCTTCTTTCTTTCTTCTTACTTCATACGTATGACTTCGGAATCGCAATATTTAATATGACGTATTTACGAAGTCGGTTTTTTCATTTGTGCATTGACGAAGCAATTATCACAAAACCATCAGTGGAAACTTATATAGATCATCTTAAGTATTACACCTTTTACTATCATTATAAGACCACTGTATTGTTACAGACTATTTCTGCAAGTTTTTTTTCTTCTAATTTTTCTATAAAGGGTTTAGTAATAAATTGACTATGCCACCTTCGTATGTCCTATTATTTGTATCTACATACTGCAAAATTATAATATGTTATCAATAAAACTGTCAAGAAAACTTTGTTCTCTTAGCAACAATGGACGTACAAAAGTGTTATAAGTGTCTAATTTACAATTCGAAGCCGGATAGGGCGATAAGTTTTATTGACAGATTTATAGTTATTGTTCCGCAACGGGCTGAATGGTTAATGGAACAATATAACTAATAAAGTCTTTCTAACAAGATATATGGTCAAGATGCTTCTAGTTAAGTCGCTGCAAGCTGTTTATTCTACGACTACACAACTAGCTGACCCCAGCAAACATTTTTTTGGCATATAAATTATTCATCTTAGCGTAATGTCATAGCCTTCCGCCATAAATGGACTATCTTACACTAAAAGAAGAACCTAAACTGCTGATCCGATTTTGATTGATTTTTGTGTATGTTAAGTGTATTCGGGAATGATTTAGATTCACAATCTGACAGAAGACAATTGGACCCTGGTAAGCAGAAAAGATCCAGTCAACATATTATATGAAATCGAATTACATACATAACCTACTAATCAAATTTATAAGGAATGTCAGAAATTCTTCCAATGAAAAGGCACTCTTATATTACTTTAAAAAAATGTACATGTTATGTTTCATGACACCGTCATTTTTCAAAAAGGTAGATTTACTCAAAATTACAAGAATGCTGATGGATCTTTTCTGCTTAACAGGGTCCAATTACAGTACCGCATACGTAGCAGGATAAGGTTAGTCTTATTCGTTAGTAATTCATAAAATACAATTATTTATAATATTGTGTTCTTAAACCGTGATGTTTTCATAACAACTCATGGTTTCTTAGTGTGATCATATTCAATTAAACACGATTATTTAATGAATCTATAAAATAACATTTTATTACACCGATAATACCAGTTCTATTGCAGAGAAATAAAAACAAAACGTATGTAATTTCGTCAGTGGCGTGAGAATAATTTTAATAAAACCTAATAGAACGTATTGTGTTTTAATTAATAATAATACGAGTATTATGACTGACGTGCCCGTGTGTGAGCATTACGTTTTAATGAATGAATGACATTCTAGATTACTCCGCTCTGATAACACATTCATTCAGTAAATTGGCGCGCTTGTAAACAAGCCTCCACGCAGCTGTTATAACTTCATTATTTTGAGTTATGGATACAGTAATTATTTTATTGTACCAAATGTTACCTAAAACAACGAAGCATAATAAATAACGTCACTCATAGCCCCACACTAGGATACCCCGTGTCGTGTACCATGGACCACACAGAAAGACATACACACCCAGACCAAGAACAGAAATTTAACCTTAACTCATCATTCAAATTTCTGCTTCGCTTGGAATCAAACCTAGGACCCTTCGAATGACAGTCCGGTGTGGTGACCATTACGCCACGCGGATTATGATGAGATAAGGAGACTAGAGTCAGGAGAAGAGAGAAAATGAGAACTGAGGAAGGAATTGTACATACTATTGAATGATGAGTATATTTGAATGAATACGACTAATTAATATCAGTGATTGCCACAAGATTTATTCATTTATATACGCTTGGATGACCCCAGCAAACGTTCTTTTGCCATATAAATTATTATTTTAAAACTATTTTGATAACCATTAAAATAGTTGTGGGTTAATCTTAAAAGCTAGACATATGCTGTCGCGGACTTTTATTTAGAACTTTAAGAGGGGAACAATTGTGTAATACATGATTTTTGAGTAACTTTCACCGTTTACTCAGCGCACGCAAGGGAAGCTCTAAGTTTTGCCGATTTCGCAAAATTCTTTACTGCTGCTCCTCTCCTATTCATCTTAGCGTGATGTTCTATAGCCTTTAGCCTTCCTCGATAACTGGACTATCTTACACTAAAAAAAATTTTCAAATCGGTCCAGTAGTTCCTGAGATTAGCCCGTTCAAACAAACAAACATATTAGTATAGATTGTAGAAATTCCCTTCTGTGCCACCAATATAATAGTAAGTTTTGGATGTTTATGGGTAGCAGTAACTTAATCTGTCTTAGTCTTAGTTTGTCTGTTTTTGTAGTTTTAGTGTGAAAAACAATTAATTATATTGAAATCTCAACAGGTCAGGAAGATTATGATAGACTGAGACCTTTGAGTTATCCACAAACAGATGTTTTCCTTGTGTGCTTCAGTGTGGTTAGCCCCAGTTCATTTGAAAATGTTAAGGAAAAGGTATGTATATGTCTGTTATCAGTGTGTATTGTGCTCATATAACATGCAACAAATGAATTGACATTTTTCATTTCAACCTATGTAGTTGAGCAATCTATTTGAAGCTAGCAGTTACGTATAAACTTGGTAGTGGTTTTATCAGGCAAGGTGTTAAAATAGCAATTGTAACTTATTTTAGGACAGACAATGCTTTAGTTTATAAATATACTCACAAGAGTGTTATATTTAGAATAGAATTATAACACTCTTTAGATATTTGAATTGCATTATTAAAATTATGTATAAAATGTAAACAAAGACAAAGTAACAACTACTACTTCTATTGCAAGAGATTACTCATTTCTTTAACCATCCGTTTCTGATGAAGTGATACAATTTGTAGGTTGCAGTAGAGACAATTAAAAAGCTTTGATTCTTTGCTTGTTGTTGAAATAAAAACAAATGTATTTTATGCATGTTTTATATTTTTTTACAGTGGGTACCCGAGATTACCCATCATCAGCAAAAGACTCCATTCTTGCTTGTGGGCACACAGATAGATTTACGAGATGATCCTGTTACTATGGAAAAGCTGGCTAAAATAAAACAAAAGCCGGTTTCTCTCGAGCAAGGAGAGAAACTTGCTAAGGAACTGAAAGCTGTCAAATATGTTGAATGTTCAGCTCTCACTCAGGTATATTATTTGATTATGTATAATATAAAAATAAAATATATCTGTTACATATTTAATTTTAGTTACTACTATGGTATATGAATTAGTTCTTGCGCATAATTGTAAACCATAATATGTATATAATTCTTCTGCGTGTGTGTATGTCACTGAATTCCAAAACAGTCGGATCTATTTTAATTTTTACCGGGTTTAGGTGGAAACTATGATCGTTTAGTTTAGATTAACAATTTGGTCCGAAAGAATATTTATTTATTTTCATTGTAGGACAGCATCTGCAAAATCCGCAAGGTTAAATATTGAAATGATGAGGAGAGTTCTGTTAAGTTAATAATAGCAATTATTTGTTATAATTAATAATTGTTATTGATTATAATTTCAGAAAGGGTTGAAGAACGTATTCGACGAAGCTATTCTGGCCGCGCTGGAGCCACCGGAGCCTGTTAAGAGGAGGAAATGCGTGTTGCTGTAATGTGCGACCAGAATACAGTAGCCCAACAGGAAAACGCAGGCGTCCGATCAATCGTACTACTTTAACTGTACAAATATTTTAACTTTGTCTCTCTAATATATATCGGAAAGTTTTCTAAATCTGTTATCTTAACGTCTTGTATTGTAAACAATTACAACTAAATGTTGAATTTATAACAAATAAAAAGATATATAGAATAGTTTTGCTGTATTATATTGTTTTTAATAATATTGCTTTCAATAAATACTTGCAAAGGGTTAAGTTTCATAATCATTATATCATTGATATAGCATAATATGTTAAATGTTAACAATTGTTCATTTGGTTTGATGTAGTCACTAAAAGACCACACAATTATAACTTAACGCTTGCAATTATTTGAGAATTCTTTTTCGTTACTGCTATGTTTAGAGATGCGAGGTTAAAATATTCGTAGTTCGTATTGTTTAATGTGTACACTGCAAACAAACCAACCTGCGTTTAGGTCGTGAATGGGTCTAGTTTTGCCCTACCTATCACTACACAGAGATACTGTAATATTCGATCTATATTTATAAATTATTACTATTAATTACTTATTATGCCATAATAAAATAGTGAATATTACAGCATTACTGTTGTCGTGCTCCGACCCTGTACACTGTGGGCCTTTGAAATTCTACAATATAATTATTGTCTCAAGACGATTTTTTACTATTGGATATGTCATTATTCGAAATGAATTCTTATTTATAACGAGTATTAAGTCATGTGTACCTATTGATAGCATTATATTCAAAATGTTTGATATAATAACAACAGTCTGTAGGCAGATTGTTAATTCGCTTCTAACCTGATGGGTACATCATAACGTTTGATTAATCTCCCCGATTGTGTTACATCAGTAATGTGTTTTAAATATTAGTAACGAATGTTTACTGTATTTCTAATAAGAAATTAGTAAAATAATGCACAATCTGCTATGCACAGTGAACAGTTTGCATTTTCTATGTATTACGGTACAATATTTTGATTATGTAATTGTAGCAGTCTGTCTTATTGACAGCCGTCCATGGTTTACATAAATACTCTTTGTGTTTCGTCCAATTTTAGTTGTAATAGGACGGTACCAATTTTGATGTGTTATTTTTATGTCATGACATAAATGACTAATGTATTCATTCAAGCAAATTATTTATTACTTTTCAATAATTTGTTTACGGTCTTGTCTTGTATTCTAATATCGCACTTTCAGATTGATTTACTATGGGGTTTACTATACAGAGTATATTATAATAAATGTATCGATTATTTAGTCATTTAGGAATTATAGCATTTTTATCAAAATATTCTGCAATGTGAATTTTGACTGAATTAAAATTATTCATTCCACACGATGTATTTGCATTTTGTACATTCATATTTGCTTTTTCAAACGAAGCCCTCGGGCTAAGCTTATTTCGTGTCGTATTTCGATGTGGTTGTAAGCGTGCTGTGCTATTGTGTTTTTGTTTTTTTTAGTGTAAGTACATAATACTTCTATACATAAATTTTATTTGTAGGATTCGCCGCGAGCTAAACTTAAACGTAATATCATTGTGAAATTGTCTTAAATGTAATAAAGGACTACTACGTTTAAATCGTGAACCTATTAGATCAATTGGGTATTTGACATGTTTTTAAAACCTAATTAAAATTATAAAGTAGACGTAAAAGAACCCACAAAAAGTTTTTATTATTTCAATAATTGGCCAAAACGTTACATCGGTGACGTCATTTCATTGTGAAAATAAAGTAATGTCGGCGAACTGATGTTTACCGCCAAATGTCGTCATCGAAGACCCGATGTAATTTGGACCGTTTTGTATCATCACGTGCCCGACGTCTAAGGAAGTGTATAATAACAGATTTTTTTATTAACTAACACGTATTTTCAGGCGATTTAACTGCAGAACGTTTTTATAATTAATAATGTGTAGAGATATCTTTTAATAATGTCAAATACCCAATTATATTGTTTTAGACACACGTTAGGCATTAGCATGAAATAACAATTGCTAGTAAAGCATGGGATAAAATCTTTTTCATTGCAAGCTATAGTATAACTATATAGCGTCTGTTGTTTATCAGTTAATTATGTATTACAAGTGTGTTATTTGTCGAAATTGGACTACAATCATTTCTGAAAGGTTAGGAAACACGAATTTGCAATAATTTACGCATTAAATTCGGTTATTTTATATCTAAGACCAAGGTCTTTTTTATGTATTTACAATACAAAACAGTTCCAGTACTATTACAATGAAATAATAAACAGCGTTAAAAGTTAACACGGAACAAAAGTGGACAGATTTTTCTTAGCCCATTTACATAGGCAATCTTTTGTTTTTCGAACTTAAAATAGTTTTTATTTATCTTTTACAACTATTTTTGGAATGAACAGTTTAAGTATGGCTAACAGTGAAGTTAAGAAGTTTAAAAAGTAGAAGATTTTACTGTGACAGAGAGTTCGTTTTTCAAAGCTCGCGGTATTATTTTATTTTCACACAACCTACTGATATCACATGGAGGGTACATTCACATCACACTTGCACAGTGTCATTGAAAAAGTGGACGATGTTCTATTTTCTTATTTAAGTGGTTATTATATCCGTAACCCACAACAGTAATGGTTGTAGGTGACAGCGTTTCCGCTTATTTGCTTAAAAAATATAACAATATTTTAACTGAATAAGCAAAATGAAACAATGTTAACAGTTGTTTTCATAAGACCTCCGAATTAGTATTAACGAAACTAATTTAAATCTGGACAGCGCTTGTCTTGCTTATTTTGTGCTTATGAATTCAAGATTATTAATACGACGCTTTAATAAAATACATTAAACTTGATTAATTTAAGTCTTACATAATCGTGTATCACAAGGCGAGATCCGTTATTTTTATCAGTTTATTAGTATAACATAGCTAATATCTATATTCGTGTCAATACTCAGCACGCATTATTTTCTTTATTTAATAATAATGATTACTATATTATTGGAACTATATATTTTCGTGTTAGTAAGTAGATTTAGGTGTATAATAAATGAATAAATATAAGCATAACATTATATGTCTTATTTTATGGAATTCTTCATCTGGACTATGTTTGGCGACTCGTGAAAAACCATAGTACTGTATATACCAATGTGCTTGAAACAATTAAAATAAATAATAACATTCTATCTGTTTATTGAAATACACTCATTATTTACGGTCACACTGTAGTGGCAATTTGTATCGAAGTGTAAATATTAACACGCTATTATTTTTTGCGACGGAAAGAAGAGCTAGAATGTAAAAAAGAACTGCTCAAATACCTAAATAAGATTATTTTTAAAGGATTTTTCGACGATTACATTATTTAAAGTTCTTGTACTTGTAGCTACTCGGGAGTTTCACCTAATGAATATCTAAACGATATCAACCGTGGCATTATTATACAGGCAGGTCAGCTATGTCAATCATCTCCATCTTATCTATACATGATCATTTTAAAAACAAGGGTACCGACGTGGCTTGTATATGTGCACACACCTCGCCACCATGTAAATATGATACATTAAACGCTCACAAAAACTTGGTTCTGACTTCTAGAGACGACGTATACGAGACTGTCCAAGCAGTTGTAGTTCAAGTGTTTTTTGTACTCAGCATTTCTGGCTAGCGATATTTTAATATAATGACCGTGTTAGATTAACATAAGGAGGGATACCTTGCACATTGCTGAGTGTCCTCACCCATAATATAGATTTCTAGTGCAGTTAGTAGTTTTGAAAATCTTTAGACCCTACTCAACCACTGAAAGGGTGTCAGAAGAAGTCAGAAGAACTTTTTCATGCTATGACATTTTCGAAATTCAATAGGTCCCTACAACGCATACGTATATACTGAGCTTAGCGTGTGCATCTGGATTGAGGGCCCACTTTTTTTTTCTTGGCGTAGCGAAATGAAATTTATGGAGGATTTAGTTAAAA
>DWJN01003859.1:0-13053 GCA_018248895.1 Carystus phorcus
CATTACCAAAATTAACTGAAATTTACCGAACATCATATAAACCTGATTATCAACTTATACCAAAGGATGAAGAAGCTAAACTATTGGAGTCACTTAAATCATTGGAAAACCCTGTTGAATTAATTCTCCCCAGTACCATTGAAATGCCACCTTTGATGAAGAAATTTATTACAAGGGATCATGAGATGAAGGGCTTAGAGGTAAAGTATTTTATACATCAAGCATTTAGTCATCAGGTTCGCACTTCTGAAGGTGCTCTACTTGTGTCATTTTACCAGTGTTCTTTCACATTGGTAACATTGTTTTGTCTAGCTATGTTTCATCTATACTCATATACATTTAGTGTGGTGATTGATTTCTATACTTGATGGTCACAAAATATGAGGTCTATTACTTTGTCAACTTTGTATCTAAAAGTTAAGATGTAACTGTATCCTGTTTTACATGAATTTGTACAAGTAATATCTGATTTCAATGTATTATATCATTTTTAGGGTTTTATTTCTGTACCTAATTTCATATACTTTTTATGAAATAAAAAGTGTAATAAATAAAATAAATTCTGAATACAGGATTGTATAATCAATAATATCATTTAAATTTGTCTCAACAAAATATTTTTCAATGTTTTGTGTGAATAACTCATTGAGAACCTCAGATGCTCAATGGACTGGTTTAGTAAAGTTAGTTATCAAATACGCATTTTATAACATGGTTAAAATGATTCCCATCCAAATGAGGAGTTACGACTACGTAGTGTCAGATCCTGAGATTGTCAGTAATGGACTGGTATTGTAATGTTAATTATAAAAACATCAACTGGGTAGTACCAGCTACCTACAGCATGTTGGGCCTGACACAATAGTCTCAAGGGCCGAAATTACTTTTCTCATTTTTTGTATTGTAATTTGCAGACGGTAAAGGAGTATGTGATGCCTCTGTCATACAACTACAGCCCTAATAGAGTACACAGGATAGCTAAAGGTGATGAAAAACCAACTATTCAATTCACTATGGGCCTTGGGAAACCAGCAAGTCCTTCATTGTATGAAGGTTTGTCACTCGGAAATTAAATTATGCTGTAAAATTTAACACCTGTAAATTGAAAGTATGTAGTTCTTAAAATTATCTTAATTAAAGTATTCAAAGTCTATTGAAATTTTTATTTTGTTTTAACATTAATTTTTGCGAAAACTTTGAGTGGATGCAAACTTTTTGGCCAAGAACGGATTCATCTCCATATCAGGAAGTGACTTTTCCATATCCAATTTCTGAAAATATACAAATATAAGTGTTATTAAGTACGCGAAATAATTTTTTTAGCTGTATTTAAGGTAAATATGTATTATACTATTTCAGGATGAGGAGGTATATCCCATCTCATTAGTTTGTGGGCTGGCATCTATGTATAATATTTGATGAATATAGCTCCATTTCAATAACACGTAAAATATGAGTTCCCAATTAGTATATCTGATTGGAATCCACTTTTGATTGTCAGTCCGATAAAAAAAATACATTCCAACATCTTTTATACTATTTATGATAAAGATTGAAGCCAAGCCTTGCATACATAGATTTACAGTTACTACAAAGAAGGTTGAATGTTTACTAAATTCGATCTTGGATCAAGGCGTAATTGATGTTCTTATTACAGCTAAAAGGGTGGGGATACATAATTATGTATTTTTAAGAAATAAATTATTATTGATGGCTTTGAGATAAGGCTGATCCAAGTGACATTTATTTTTTCAAGGATATTTGTAGAAATGATATTTCTTCCATATACATTTCAACACATTTGTTTAGAAAAAATATCACATGGATTAATCTGGATTTAATGACAGTAACTCAATGTCTGTATTTAGAGCATTTATATTTAAGTTGATTATAAAGTATCAATAACTACTTCCTTGTTATTCTTCTATCAGAAACAGGTACAACACTTTCTAATATGTACAATAAGAGTTTGTATAATTTAGTATGACTAAAAATACAAGAGCTGTGTTAGTTTCGGTTTATTAAAGACCGAGTGGAGTGTCACAATATTAAAAATAAACAAATCTAGAGAACTAACCTTCCAGAAATCGCGCATTTCCTGTACTTCTTCTTCTCTCTGTACGAAGTATTGTCGTACCGTTTTTTGTATCAGTGTAGCTGCGTAGTCCTCCGGCCACAGCCATGATTTAGGGTAGTAGGGTCTAGGACTGTAAAGTTGCCATACACGTCATCGGTAATCTATGTGTATATTAAGTTATTTTTGTAATTAGCCCATAAACGAGATAAGCAACGTGATGGTAAGTGGTCACTTCAGCAACACCGTCTTCATCATTGATGCGTCATTATTGATGCCAAGACCAAATAGAGAAGAAAGAAATGTTTCCGGCTTCTAGTCGGAACACGATGAATTGTTTGGCAGCTGATTCAAGCTAGAGGGGAATAGCATGCCAGGCGGGTTTCATGCAAAGAATAATACCAATATCCCTATTAATGACTAAATAGTATAAACGTTGCGGAGGCCACCAAATAGACCGGCTTCTGTCACTCCTTGCGACACTCAGATCTGTTAGCATGTGAATGTAGCATGTATTCCAGGTTGTTTCAATACGACAAATTGTTATAATTTATATAGTTATTTACATTTTTGGGGTGAAAAGCCTTCTATTAAAATCAAAATAAACTATAGACTCTTCGAATTGGGCTTCAAATGAATCTATTGCATCGTGCATAAGAGCTTTCTGTTGCGGGTGGCGCGTTTTGTCGCATACTTCTCGGCCGCGCTAGCTCTTTTCAGCGCAAAAAATCAAAGAATCCGTATAACAATTACAGAAGCTGACTAATTAGCTGGAGTAATACATGCGTTATTATGACATGTTAAAAATGTCTTACAGCGCTTTAAATACGGCAGGTGCAATACTATTTGAAACCAATATGAATATTATCAATAATTGTTTTAAAAACAAGTTTGAGAAGTCGCTGCGTAGTCGTAAGGCTTCTTTAAAATACGAAGGAACAAAAATCGTTACGAATTTGATACCTAGTAATATTATATTTATCTTACTTTCGTTTTAATTGTTCTCGAACCCAAGGCATGTTAAATAAGTGCATATTTACTTCTTTACGTCCGGGATATCGCGGGTTATTATTCCATAGCACCTGTCATAATAATTAAAAAACAATTATATGTGTCACCTTTTACTATCTTTTTATTATGACTTAGGTTAGTAATTTAACTAATTTAAACAATTAGCATGATTCAATTAACAAATACGTGTATGAAATATACATATTTCATGTACATCTATATTTTTTAAATATACATGAAACATTGATTGGTACAGTTATGAATTGGTGTGCTCTAATACGAATTGCTTTGGGGACAAAAGAATCTTTAAAGCAAAAAAATATTGTGCCACCTTAAGACGCCCAACATAGTAAAGATTGTTATTTTATATTACAGACAGGATTAATGATTTAACGTGCATGCTCGGAAGCGATCAAACGAATTGTATTGTCATTAGTAGTCATCCAGCCAGGTTCGATCGACTTATAACTAACCAAGCCGACAGACTAACTTACCTACTAATTAAAATTATAATTTTATATTGTAAATTGATTTTATCTTCTAACCAATTTCAATTTTATTTACGTTATCGCACCTGGGCTATGTGGTCAAGACCATTGAAAAAACATTTTTGTCTAATTAACGCTTCCCACAGTTTCGCTTTATTCAGGGTTTCTTCTAGAGCTGGTAAGAGATGAACAAATACTTCATTCTTTATGTAATCATATTCTGTTTCTGGAATCAAATAAATTTCAATCTATCGAATTTATTGCTTATATTAAAATACTACCATTTACTTTACAGATGTCACAGTGCCAGTTCAAAGAAGCCATATGTATATGGTTTTATTGATTAGGTACGGATATTGAGCGGCGGTGTCCACTCACTATCAGGGGGTTTATTTACTTGTTTATCGGCTACTATAAGCTCATATAAATTCTTACTAAGGAAGCATGACTTTGGGACAGGTTTTTGCTTGCTCTGCATATATTCCTCAATTTCCTGGAATGCTTCGTCACTTTCCTTAAGAATCTTTTGCCAATCAGCACCTTTGGTCTTTTTTATTACAATAGGGAAATCAATTTCCGAGCACGGCAAGCTGTCGGGCAAAGTGAATGTCGCTAATGTATCAACTTGTTCATTAGTTACAGATTTTGTGTCCTTAGCTTTCTGTTTGCGATCCGTTCCCTTGCCTGCCATACTTTGACTAAATAAATATAATCCAAAGAGCTCCTTATAGTTTCAACTGTAGTAATTGCAATATGTAATTTTCACCAGTATACTAAATTATTATACGATGTAATTGTATATTTTGGCATTCACTTATTGTTTTTTTATATGACAGACAATTAAAGGCATAGATTATGAACCTATATTACAATTTTGTTATGATATGGTAAAACCTGTTGCCGATAAGTATTTTGTATGATGGACTTATGCGTTTTGGATGGGAATTTTTCAAAGCG
Source organism: Carystus phorcus (assembly GCA_018248895.1). Taxonomy (NCBI): domain Eukaryota; kingdom Metazoa; phylum Arthropoda; class Insecta; order Lepidoptera; family Hesperiidae; genus Carystus; species Carystus phorcus. The sequence continues at coordinate 4,531 of DWJN01003859.1, forward strand.
AAGTGTCTTTAATGAGAATTCATAGATGAAATTTTTGCCGAATTTGGGTGGCCTAAAATATGACTTAAATCTAAGACTGGCCGACTAAAGGTCGTAAGAGGCGACAGAAGCCCCTCTTCCTGTTTGGTAGGGTTTCGTGTAAGGGCTATGGTATCAATATTATTAAGGGTCTACTTATGTGTTTATGAGTACACCAAAACTGGACGATTTAGAGGCATTACAGTGTATTATCTCCAATTCGAAGGTTTAATGGTGGAATGAGATTTTCAGAGGCCTGAGGCAAAAAACCAAATGAGTAATGTCGTACTCTAGTATAATATTAGAAAAATATGTAATGAGGAAACTCGGGACGATTCCTTCAGCCATGGCTTAGGCTGCCAATGCCGAGATTGAGCCCAATTTTTTCGAATTAACTAGATTATTAGTCCAGTAGATAAGTAGGTTACCTATTCTTTCCCACAAATTTATGGCTTATCAGATAGTGAATTTCTTGCCACGGCATCTTATTGTTTTCGGTTCTTGGTGACATATTGGTCTATCTATCAGTCTTGGTATAAAAAATGGTAGTTGAAAGTAAACATTTCGTAATTTCTTCATATTTTTTATTTTATAAAATCTGCATAAGCAATTACTCGCATTCTCTGAGCATTACCGCCCAAAGATAAACAATAAATTATAGAATATAAATTAATCTCTTACTTTTACTAAGTGCCTATCTCATATTTGAGTCCAGAATAAGGTTACGATGCACCACATAGGCAAATCATAAGGAGTATCTTTGTTATGTATCTAATAATGTGTCAACTTTCCAGTAATTTGCGAGATCCAATCTAAGTAGTGTGCGACTTTGACGTAAAGACCTGGTACACCTGGTTGGCCACATCCGATTCCCCAAGACACAACGCCCACTAATTGCCAGGTTCCTCCACGTTCACAGACTAGAGGACCACCGCCGTCTCCCTTGCATGCGTCCTTTCCTTCTTCACCGCCCGCACATATGAAGCCTGGATTCAGCTCGTAATTGTAGCCCAATCGTGTTTGTCGTAATTGCTGCTGACACTGACCGTGGCCTACGACAGGAACGTCGACTTCCTTCAGAATATTCTGGTATTTTCCATAGTCCCCAAAGGCGTCTTTACCCCAGCCAGTTGTCCAACATCTTTGTCCTGCGTACTCAGTGTATTTGTCGGGCAAACAAGCGGGACTAATATGGGGATATTTAGTCCATTCCACAGGATGATCTAATTTCAAAATTGCAAGATCGTTGTCTAACGTACCGGCGTAGTAAAGAGGATGAACGTGAACAGAAATAACGTCTCTTTCAATGTAAGGATAGAACTCCACATCGTGGTTGACGTCCCATTCGCCAAGACGAACTCTCAGATCGAAGCCTTGATATCTACGAAGAAAAAGGGTTATGTTATTAAAAGTGACAATTTGTTTAGTTTTAGATGATAAGATTACAAACGCATTTATGTATTACTTTTCTAGATGGTCTTATTGATCTAATTGTGATAGAATACTTACGATTTGATGCAATGTGCTGCCGTTATAATATGGAGTCCGTCGATAAGTGTTCCTCCGCATACATAAATTGATTCTTTCGGGTCTTTCTTTAATATAGCCACTTGCCATGGATATTCACCAAATTCACTGTCGCCATCAACATATGCAGGAGTCTTAATCCTTCCATTAATACCCTGTGAATGTCTGATTCCACATTGTCCACGGTTACCTGCTTGAGGTCGCAGAGGACGGCGACAGCATACTTGATTTGGCTTACATTGTTGAATTTGAGGTCGGCCGAAATATCCTTGACGCTGTAAGAAAGAGAAGTTTGGTTAAATAAAAATATAGGATCTAATCTTAAGCTATTAAGAATCACGGGATTTGATAACCTAAATATTATTTTTTATGTTGGGAAACTTGTTCTATTTTGGTTATGACTTATAATTTTTACCTCTTGAATCGTTTCATTTGTTGGTTTACCAGAAGAAATGTCTCGCTTCTTCCTTCTTTCGGGAAATTTGATAGTTTGGCCTCCCCGGTTTGCCCCAAAATTGTTGGAAGGAACTGATAGGGAGCGGGAGTGGGCATAGCGGTTGGCATATACGTTTTGATTGTTATTCAAACTAGTATTAGCAGATCTTTCGAACCCATAACCTTGGTGTGGATTGTAATCTATCTGATCATCATAATGATTGACGTTATCGTCATCGTAGTAATCTTCGTTGCCTACAGAATGTTCGGGAGCATTATAAGCATTCAGTCGTGAGTATCCATCATAATAGTTGTGTTGTGGTGAATAAATTGGTCCACCGCCGTAATGTGGAGAATAATGTGGACCATGAGAGTAAGGGGGGTATATATGTGGTTTATGTTGATGGGGATAGTAGGGGTTGTGATGATGATAATGTTCGTGTTTGTTTAAAAGGTATAACTTTTTTTCATGAAATAGATGACCTATTTTGTTAACGACATGTTCGTTCGGTGTTACGTGTAAATTAACGAATGGTTTTACTACTTTTTCTCCATAATCGTTCTTCGTTACTTGTACGGACAGTAAAGGATTCACGGAAAGTAGACCAAGATTTATGCCTCCGCTGTTTAATGCAGGGCCATAAGGGTTATATACAGGGTTTGAGTTAAAGGGATTTATTGGATAGCCACTATGGGAAGGCTGGGGCAATCCAAAAGAGACACCAAACGTGGGCTGCACTTTTTTGTTGTTATTTCCGCCATTGTCGCCGTAGCCGGCCAGTCCAAGAAGGCGCTGAAGTAATATTTACTCAATATCAGTTTATTTAATGAATAAAATGTAATGTTAGATTAATGTCAGTGCCCGTTGTTTAGTTGTCCTTTTGTAAGCTATGACTAAGAAATAGTTTCTTGCTACATTATCGTTTAATATTAACGAATCCAACGCAATGCTGGTATTGTTACCCCAGCCTTCATTTTGGTAAGTAGGATAATGAATGGAAATAACGGATAGGAGGAAAGATTAAATTTGAGTAACGATTAGATAGGTACTTGATTTTACGAATGTGTTAATTATATGAGGTAGTATGACGTTATGTATCTGTAATTAAAAAAATATGAATGAACTTACCGGTTCTATTTCTTTAGCTGCTTCCGCCCCCTTTTCATTTTGAACTTCACGTTTTTTAATATTTTTGTCTGTTGTTGAGTTTTGTATGGTATCTACCTTATCAGCAGACGGGTTTGTAGTTTTATTCAAACTGTCTAATTGTTCTTCCGTTAAGGCATCAATTTCACTAAACTTGTTACGTGGATCAATAGGCAAATACAAGCCATCTTTACGGTCGATAATTTCTTGTGCTGGGCATTGATCGTAATTTACACAAACACACTCAAGCCCTTGAGCTTTCGGTTCGTGATAATTGTCTTGATACAAATTACTCTGCCCAAATGTAGCTGGTCCGTTGTTATAAATATTGTTATTTGACCCTACATGCAGTTCCTTTTTATAAAATTCATTATTCTGATTCGCATAGGCACCTAAAGAGTTGCCATACTTCTGGTCTTCGAATGCATTATTGGTTAATGTATTAGGCAGACCTTGAGTTAATAAACTGGTACTTCCTTTATTGATATTGCTGTGTCCGAATTGAGAACCATAGATAGTATCCGGCTCGTAAACAGGTTTTACATTTGGTTGGAAGTTACCTGACATTGGTTTAAATCCACCTGAATTTATCCCGCTATAGTCGCCTCCACCTGCAGTTATTATACCGGAGGATTCTTGAAGATGAGTTTGTGAAGCTAAGTGTCCTATTGATCCAACTGGTATAGCGACTGGCTTGATGATAACTTTTGGATCCTTATCAGCATCACTATGTACGTAGTGGTGGTGTACATGTTGCTGAACAATCGAGTCAGGTTTTGAAGTGTGCTTGTTATACGCTGGTTTTTGAGTTTGGAAAGCGTAAGGTTCTTCATTTCCAAATAATGGTGGCTTTGTAACATAATTTGATTCATGTCCATTGTACAAACCACTGCTTTGGGAGAATTGGTAGTTACTATTAGCGACTCCATATTTATCGGAGAATCCTGGGCGAATATTAGGACCATATCCATTTCTTTTAGGGGGTGGAACTTTGTGTGGTCGTGGTGGGTATCCCATAGGTTTTGCAGGTCCATAAGCCCTAGGAGGTCCTCGGATGGGAATTGAAGCCACTGGTTTTCCAATTGGTTTGATATCGACGGGTTGCGCATAAATAAGTTCGTCCGGTGATACATAGGTTCTTTTTTCTTGGGTGTCATCTTCTTCACACTAAAAGAAATTGACGAAATTATGAACTGGCTACAATTATTATACATATTTTTTTATAAACGTGAATATTATAATTATTTCTAATATTCATAAACTCGTAGTAAGGTCGCAAGTGTTTATAAATAGTTACTAGTATGTTTTATCGTAAATTCACTGACACAAACCGTATGATTAATAATAATTATGCTTACTTGAATAAGTCCAAGAGTACAAAGCCGTCCTTTGATCAGGTTTCTTGCTTCAGCGTCGTCTCCTGCATCCAGAGCTTCTTTTATCGTGGGATCGCTGTATACATCATCGAATCCTCCTAAGCTTCTTCCCTGTTTGTTGCTGACTAATTCATCTACAATATCATCGAGAACAGAACCGTCGGCTTCAATATTTTTGTCTTGAGCAGCTGCCATTTCTTCGCCTTGCAGTAGTTCGGCAGGTTTATTAGTTGCTTGGTCTTTTGCATCGTTACTTTTATCATCTGAACCCCACGACCATTGAGCTTCTGTTCTACTTATTGCTAACGAGAGAAGAACGCAACTTAGTATAAACCACCGCATTGTCTGTAAATAAAATATATGATTTAGAATTTGGTCTTATTTTGCATATGGAATGACGACGTTTCGAAACTCTGTTGGGTAGGCGGAGAATCACTTTTACTTTCGCGGACAGCGGTTATATAAGCTTCCATAATGTCAGCGCTCCGTTGCACCGCGCAGGTATAAACAGGGGCCTGCGAAAGCACACACTCTCTCGTGTTGTACTAGAGAGAGGTTACGTGTGTCGATGAAGTCAGAATGTATATTGCCCGCAGTGCAAATGAATCTATCACGTCTGTGTTCGCATTTATTATAAAAAATATTAGAATCTTAATTCAAAATAAATGATTCAAAAGATATTTAAGCTTTTAACTATTAATTTTGTTTATTGTTATCAAAAAAGTTATTAGGTCAGTGTCGGAAAATCGGCACAAGTCATCGATAAGCAAAGCGCGTCTCAGTGGATGCGTCATAATTTCTTGTAACCGCTTGCTTGTGATGTAACTTCCGAAATGTAGCTCAATGTTTATGTAATACATGTTACAACATCATCAACAACAACAAAACGTATATATTTTTTTATTTCTTTAAAAATGTTGTGCAAGATGCGATTGTTATTAAGGTTTTAAACATTATGTTATTTGAGTTAGGTATTCAAAATTTATCGACTGTATGTATAAAGATTTGATCGGGTTAAACAAACGGACAAGTAACCCACATTGAAAGTACTATGTGCTTTGTAATCCTGGTAGTTGTGTGCCGGAGTACTTCTTTATGGTTGACTGCGAAGAGAAAGTGTTCGCAATGTATACTTATGTTTGTTCCAGTTTATAGAAACGACCAATTAATTGTTGACCGTACACTTAAGATTTTATAAACAAAAAAAGAACAAAAGTATTATGTACGTATTTAAAAAAATTAGGAAGAACCGAATGTGAATAATAAATAGGTACACTACATTACTATGGTCTGATCAGCTCCATGATAATTTTGAAAAATATACATGTGAGGTTTTTGTGCAGAACACGACATTGTTCATATTCATTTGAATTAGTAAGCTGATATGTATCACAGAAGAATATGAGTGTTAGAGCGTCATATTATTATTTCAAGAACATTAATTCCATATCAATTAATTATTTAAATATATCACACGTTTTTTCTAATTTCACTGAAATAACATTTTTCACTTAGGTATATTCCACTACAATAGCTTTACGGTTACGTTTCGAAAATACTTATTTTTTATCAAAACACTTCGCAAAACTAAACTTACTTTTAATAATCCACTTCTCTGTTTATCACTTATTATAAAATTAACTTTTTAAGATAAATCCAACACTGTCGGCGCTGTGTTTGCCTCCGAATGACTGCCACATTAACCACCACGACGCTTTATACTTCGACCAACGCAAAGATGCACGCAGGCCGATTTTGTAAGATGATCGACTCAGACCTCTACCACTATACACTATCTATGTTTTTGTCGATAAAAAACGGTCACATCTTGCTAGGTATTTTTGACTACACGGTCGCGGCATACGAATGATGTCGTATCTTGGTAAGGGGCATGACGTCAAAGTGTGTATCATTGATCAACCCCTGTATTCATTCACGGACGTGTTCCGAGTAGAAGTTAGGCAATAAAAATATTCAGGTCAAATTTGCGGATCTCTTTAATCTTTGTTATCTATAATGGTTCTATAAGTTAAGTTTATACTAAAATTATGTTAAATGACTGAAAATTATTGTTATGGATTGTGTTAAATGGCGCCTAATTACAGAACTATAATAAGGTAAGACTTGTAAAGTTTTAGAGTGAGACTTTCTTACACAGGAAAATCATTTTAGTCATCAGCCTAATTGTCTGTCCAGTTGTCACATCCGTTGGTTGGTAGATAGCAGTAGTTAGGCCACACGGGAGGCCTATGGGCAGCTTAAAAAATCCGACATTTGTTGACCATTAACCCCTTCACCAGCGGAAGCTTTAGCCCTTCTTTGTGAGAAATGAGGATAGAGCCCTGTCCTATAATAAGCCATTAAAGAGTTGAAGCTATACGAATTTGCTTGTTGAAGGCATCGTTGCCATGATTCAAAGGATATTCAAGGCCCCTTATGAAGGTTTGATAGCAATCGTTATTCTACATCGGAAGCCTGCAAATGTTATAGGACCAAAGTATGATGTCTTAAAGTTAAAAAAATCCTTATTTCGTTAATAGCAATCAATTTTATTGGACTTGTCACGCAATCTTTACTTTTTATTAATTTGTGGTTAAAGGTTTTGTAATCTCTCATATTCTTGAAATAAGTACACGGCGATATAATATTGAATGTATACTGTAAGTATGCCAATGATATAGATTTCTTTAAACATATTTATGGTAGAGAATAAATTTTAAATTCATGGGTTTTTATGCCAAAAATGTTCTTTGATCGCTCTAGAGATACCCATTTCTATTTCTATTCATCACAAGTTTCAATGTAGTAGATAAATTAATCTTGTAACTTCATATTTAATTATCGAAATGGCATAAAGGACTATGTTACTCTTGTGTGTATTGTGACACGTTATCTAACTGAGCCATTGAGCGCCCGCGCACCTTCCAAATTAGAATCTGTCCTGCCGTAAGCGGTTATAATTGTCGCGGACTACTTTCACTGGGGCATCGTTCGCACCAGAAAGGATCAGCGACCTACATGTGACCCAAGTAATTTTATTATCATATTAACAAGTTGGTTTCTGCCATCGCAGTCTCTCAGTCAGGCATAGGTGTCTCCTTGTAATCGTGCGGTTCGAAGAATCTGAGGATATGCCGTTTTTAATGATACCCAAAAATTTTCGACGTGACTTCACACCTATACATATACAGTTAATGATCAATGTATTTGCATGGGGCGTTTTTGAGAAAAATGAATCTACGGCATATTTAGTATTGCAATAGGTTGTATAGATTTTTTTTTATTTTTTGCCTGTTAACTGATTTAAATGTGGTTCACAAATGTATTCTAGTAAGCTTGAGGTAACATTTAGTATTTCAATCGGTAAATAAAAAGATTTGTATAATTTAAACAATCCCGTCTCAACCTTATTTCGACTTACTAAAGCATAAATGTTTTCCGAAGCGACGTGCGACGCGAGAGTGATTACTAGTTTAATATAAAAGACATCAACGCAGCACTAGCGTTATCGTAATTACCATAAAATATTCTTATGTGGTACAACTTTGTGAATCGGAGAAAATAAATAAAAATTGTGTGCCTTTTTAAAAATGTTTTGTAATAAAAAAATTGTGCAGCTTATACTTAGAACAAAACCTATGTAAGATATTGTTTTTTATTCAGATTAACATAACTCACGAAAACAAGTATTCTTTTTAAATACCTAATATATGTATGTATGTAGACTTACATAGTTATCGACGTGTTATATGAATAGTTAGATATTAATATTATCGTATTCATTCCTATTAGGTACTTTTATTACGATTACAAACTTCAGAATACACAGACTAATATGAAGTGATGTTTAAGTAATTGTCACTATCACTTTATTTGATTATTTCAATAATGTAAAATCGACGATTTAGACTCCAATGTTAGCAGAAACCGCGGTTTAACGATGACACTGCCTTTTGTGAGAACTAAAACTTTCCGTTATTTAATGGCTGTTTCTATTATACTTTATATAAAGTAAATAGC
>DWJN01003860.1:0-13052 GCA_018248895.1 Carystus phorcus
AAATTTTGAGCTTTTGCTGCGTGCGCTGAGTAAACGGTGAAAGTTACGCAAAAATCATGTATTACAATATTGTTCCCTCCAAAAGATCTAAATAAAAGTCCGCGACAGTATATGTCTAGCTTTTAAGGTTAACGCACTATAACCATTTTTGTTTATAAAAATAGTTCTTAAATAATAATTAATATGGCAAAACAACGTTTGCTGGTTTATCTAGTATAATATAATAGTAGACCCAGCGAACTTCGTATCACCTTGGAACATTTGTCCCATTTTTGTAACATTTCTCATCAATGCTCAGCTCCTATTGGTTAAAGCGTTATATTATATAGCCTATAGCCTTCTTCGATAACTGTACTATCCAAAACAAGAAGATTTTTCCAATTTGAAACAGTAGTTCTTGAGATTAGCGCGTTCAAACAAACAAACTCTTCAGCTTTATAACATTAATATAGATATAGATTACTTGTCCTTTTTTATTTGTAAATCTTTATTCTTTGCACACTAAAATATAAGTTTGAAAACAATTATATCATACACAATATGTAAAGCAGCCTTATCGCTAACAAGCGATATCTTCCAGACATTGTGTTTTTCTTATTACATATGGTTTAATAATAGTAACACATATAACAGTATAAAATGGGTGTTTAAGGTTCTATTGGGTTCCACGAAACCAATATTTAATATAAAAAACATAAATCCTTAAACATGTAACCATTTCATCGATTCGTGTCTTTATATGTTTAAGAAATATGATGAAACCACTCAGTTATTCTCGCTATGCATCACTCAGCTACCTTTAAAGTTAAATCCTTTGAATCCCATCAAGTTAAGCAGCAGTTTCGGAGAAGACCTCAATAGGTTGAGGGGTTCTATTAAAATTCATTTAGCGTACTGCCTCACGACTCGAACTTTTGGTATGCGGTGAGTTGCACGCATTCTCGGGAGTGATGTCTGCTATATAAAAGTATTTGAGATTTTCCTTTTTCGGTTAGTAAAACATGAAATACGATATACATTTCTGCATCGAATATCGATTACGTAGCTTTAGTAGCTTTTGTAGTTTTAATGTTCCCGTCTGATTATAATGTTAAAGTTAAGAATGACTGCTTCTATTAGGATAATGCGCTTTGTCACCTACGACTACATCACCATAAAAGATAAAGTTTTAGACGAACTTTACTTAGAACTTCACTTGTCTATATTATCATATAAAAAAATCAGTGTTTGTTTGTTAATTTGTCTCTTGGTTGATGAGTTACTTTCATCTCTCTTTCTTGCTCAACAATAGGTGGTAACTTTTGCGTTACTTATGGGTGGCGTTCATCGTGTAATTACAAAACTGCTGGTCTCATTTGAACAAATTATACACAATCAAAGTACCCCTCAAATCACTACAAACCAAACACGGTCCATGTAAAAATAGATCCAAATATTTGTGCCGTCACAAAATAATTTAAGAGCGGTCATAATGGCCTCCCTAAATAAAAACCATTGCGCGAGATGAAAAACTTACCTAACTTATCAAAGCGAGCGTTTCGTTAAGATAACGTATGTTCTCATTTATTTAGAACGGCAGTTGCGGGTTAAAAATTAAACCGACAGGGATAGGTGTCTTCAGATATATTATCCGCGTTTCGTAACTTAGGGCGTTTACATACTCGCGGTTGGACGCCATTGTGCAAGGTGGATTTTTTGAATTAGGATGCAACTGGTCACGCGAAGTAAGTTCTATTTGGTCACACGTTTAAAATAAATAAAATGTTGGTAAATTTGATGTCATTCGTCACTTTAGTTCATGAGGTCCGATGGTGTAGCTATACGAAGTTTCTATGCAAACAAATATAACAGATGTGTTTCTAAGCGATTCATAACGTCTGGGGGCATTAATAACACTAAAGGCACCACAAAGGCCAACGGAGAAAATAAGCAAGCAATAGAGTAACTAGCCAAGGTAAGGCAACACGAAATATACCGATAACTGACGATATCTAGGAATTATACAACGAAACGAATGTTGTTTTTTCTTCTTTTTTTCTCCTACTATATGTTAGAGATATGACATTAGTCGCCTAATACAAGTTCCACCTGAATACATATTCCTCTTGGAAGTAACAGAGATAATGCGGATTTTTAACTTACTTGTTACCCCACAAATACTTCCACGGATATTAGTTTATTAGGCCTGGCTGTTTGTTTGTTGGCAATTAATATCTTTTTTAATTGAATGCTTCATAACATTTGTAAAAGTAGAGATAAAGTTTAAGTTGATAAACGCTGAGTATATCACTAAAAGCCTATTCACTCTCCTCTTAAGAACTCCTATATTAAAACTGGCGGTAACAAATGTCCACTCGTATATTTATTCATTCATTTATATTAATTTATTTAGAAATATATTAATTACCGAGCTAATAAAAGAGGTACTCCTGTAATATGTACTCATAATATATCAATGTCAGTAGTTAAGTCGATGAAAAGCTATATTCAGCGCTGAATTCAGTGTGAAAAATGTTTAAAGAGATCGTTCTGTATGTGACTTGAAGAGGTTTGCTTCATAGAACAATCCAGTGAAGTCTAAACGCCGATCGTGAAATCGTTAAGTATACAGGAAGCCTTAAACCCTGTGATGCATTTACCGCTTGCGGCCGGCTCGCTCAAAAATAGACCGTCCAATTATGACCCGGCGAAGCCAAGTGGGTTAGTTTTTAATCAACCGCCGTCTCCATCCAACTTGTCTTTTATTGCCAATAACTTCCAACTATAAGGTACGAAGTAGATAAAAGAAGTTTTTGATTTAATACCCAATTAGATACTTTGAATTACTCTTTTAAGTAGTTTTGTAAGTGACTAGGATGATTCGATTACCAAATTTCAGGACCTAAACATCAGTTCAGAAGGGAAGTAACTGAGCGGAGAGCGTGAAAGTGTCCGCAAAGCTAGCAATTAATAAGTTTTGAATGGCCGGCTATTTGCCTGCAGGGATACTGGTAGGAAAAAAATGCGATTGGGTTGCGATTTTAAATCTATAAAGCTGAAGGGTTTATTTGTTTGAATGAACGCAGTAATCTCAGGATCGGCAAGGAACGCTGTAGGCTATATAACGTAAAGCTATGACTAATAGGACCCGAGCATTAATAAGAGATGTTACGGAAACGGTACAAATGTACCAAGGTGATACGGAATTCGCTGGGTCTACTAGTTTACTATAATTCCCAACGAAAATAACATCCTTGGCGGGGACACGCCTTAATACACAAACATAAAAAAATATATTTTATGGATAAAATTATTTAATAATTAAATTATTTAATTTTATAATTTTTTATATTATTTTATATTTTTTTTATATATTTAACCTAGCTTTTTTATTGATTTCTATAAAGTAATATTTTCGATTATCTATTAAATATTTAATATTCAATTCAAATTAAACAGACCCAAAATATTGTTACTGAATTTATTGGGTTTTACAATTTCTCGCACATCTATCTATCTATCTATGTACACACATCGATACTAACAGTTTTGTTTTATTTTAAGTGTTTTTTGCTGTCTGTACAAGCCAGCAAGTGACATGGAAAGATTCAAAACAGCACACTATTAACAAGCCTGCTAACTTCAGTCGCACAATACGGCCCAGTGCGTTGGCTAACTTCTAGACAGGCCTCAAATATGAAGCTGGAATACCTAATGTACTCACACTATCAAAGATGTGCCATAACCAGCGTTGTTACTTTAAATTAAATGTGTATCTCTATATATTCTGTTTGTGTATCACTAAACCCTTCCTAATCGATAACTAATTTGAATGAAATTTTTACGTGTATTTAAGTTTTGAGAATGATGTAAAATTACAATTCGATCCGATAGGAAATGTTTCTTTCTTTATGTTGGTTGATAACATAATGTTGAAACGGCTTTTGTTTTGATAAAATAATCACTTTATTTATTTGTAAATTCTAACATCAACAACGGTTTTGATTTATTTCAATCTACTAACAGGAGTTAATTTTAAAATAGGTAATGTCTATGTATCTAAAAACTCGATCTGCAGTCCAAATTCGACCGTAATTCGTTTCTTGAAAGATCTACTTCACATTGATACTTTGATATTACGCCAAATCTTATACTTACATATATCTTAGCATTATTCTTATTGGGCAAAGAGAGATCTTTCCGTCAGGCGTGGTGTGTTGCGTGGGGAGCGGCCGAGCTCCAGATGTTGACGTTCAGAACTTGTATATATACCAAGCGCTGTAGAAAATTTCGATAGCGTGATGCAGGTCTGGCGTGACGTCATCGTGTATAGTGCGGTTGCCACACTTAAAAAGGACTACAAAGGTTTTCTCTCACCGTGTCTTGAATCATACCCATGCAACTGTATAAAATACCTACTGATGTCATTTTGTAAAAACTGGTTTATATACTTTACCTGTATTCTTAAATAAGGAAAACAATATTTTGAGACTCACTAAACGCTTTACCATCCGAAACTACATCACCGCTTACCATCAGGTGGGACTGTAGTCAAGCATTAACTTATAATTAATAAAAAAATATATGAAAGTGTTTAAATTTTGTTATTATTTTAAAATAAAATTAAAACCGAATTAATTTAGTCATTCATTCGTTTATCATCACTTCATTCAGCCATTCATTCATTTAATTATTTATTGCAACATATATGCTTAATAAATAACAAGATCACATGCAACTGATAAAACGATTAATTTTGATTGAACAATCCTAGCAGCTCGTGAATTAGTATTATCGCCACATTACCCACGTAGTTGTCACGCAAAATTGTGCCATAACGAAAGGTGATAAGAGTTATGTCAGCGGCTTAATTAATCATAGCCGACAATGAACGTTAAGTAGATAAGTATCGCTACATCGTCCAACAGAAGTGTTAGCATCACGTTAACTTAACGATCTATTACATTGGGTGTACACTATTGACATTGAATTAGATATATTAAAGCAACCAGAACATTAGTACAGACACATTTTTTATGTATATCTTATACTCTTATACTAATATATAAAGCCGAAGAGTTTGTTTGTTTGTTTGTTTCATTGTTTGAACGGGCTAATCTCAGGAACTACTAGACCGATTTAAAAAAATCTTTTAGTGTAAAATAGTCCATTTATAGAGGAAGGCTATAGGCTATAGGAGATTCACTGAGCCGAACGAGCTGCCCTCTAGGCCATAACTGAAAATCAGTATAATCGAGCTATGGACCTTTTCGAGAGGAACTATTAATCTTGTAGTTATATATATATATGCTTTTTTCTTTGATACCTCTGTAATGTTTTCCTAAAAAAAAAACAAAAAAATCAAATGAATCTTTATATATAATCATACATACCAGATGTCCCGGCAGATGTTATCTTGCATCATATAAAAACATTTCCTTTCTTTCATTTCGAATTATGAATCTAAACCATTCCAAATCCATTTAAACAGCAAAATAATCATCAAAATCGGTCCAACCGTTTAGGACTGCAGTGACATACACGCGAACAGAAGAATTATATAATTAAAGATAATAAATAAATTATTATTTTGTTCGTGTGTTACAACATTTAACTCATCCTAAACGCTTCGACCAATTTAGATGAAGCATTTTGTGTGAAATCGAGACTGGTTCAGTGACAATACGATCCAACGTAAAATGTTTCTTATCTTTTAAGAACTGTCGAATCTCCTAGGTTTGAAGCCGACAAATGAACAAACCAGTCATTTGATGGTAACTACCCACCATTGAACATTAGCAATGTCACATATTACCAGCTAAGAGGATGCGATGACCTGCATTATTGAGTTAAATGTGAATAAAATTACCAAACGTACCAAAACTCGCAAATTGTGGCTCATTATCCATGAATAACGACTAAGCTACCCCGAAACATGGCAGGCACAGGTATTTAATCAAGCCCTGCATTATTAATTGTGCGGGGAACGACCACATTATTAATAACAATCGAATTAATTAATTATTAAAGGCGTTCACGGGTTAAATTGCGAATAATCGTAGGAATTGCGATTAGGGGACCGGTTTGTGGCTGGCGGATTCTATCGACACCGATATCTGAAATTTTGTGCGACTATTTTATAGTTTTAGCTTTTATCAATTAATAGGGTATTGGTTATGTTAGACTTAGAACACACCACCACGCTATTCCAGTTTGGATGAATATTCAAAAAGATGCAGATAGGATGGAAATAGCCAAAAAAAAGTATCAAGATTCTTGGCCTTAACAAAACGTCATATGTTCAGGTCTTAGTGAAATTAGGAAAGTAGCAAATTAAAGCTGTTTTTAACTGACTTCAAAGTGAATGAGGAGGTTCTCAATTTGAGTGTATTTTTTATGTGTTATATCATAACGTAATGTAATGTGTGTACCGATTTGGATGATTCTATTCTTCTGGTCTATTTAAATTTGAGCGCCATCTGACGAGTAGTTTTTGAGTTATCCCTAATAACGCGTATTTAGTTGATGCGTATGACTTAGAAATTTGAATATTTAGTATGGCGTATTTAATTGAAGTCAGTTCTTTCGTGTCTATTGACTAAGTGATTATCGTAACATTAGTTCAATGTCACTATATTACCAAGTATACACGAGCTTCGTTCTAATGACTTATTACACTACATTGTGACAAAAAATTGTTGTCGATGAAAAAAAAAATGAGGAATTATTGCACAAATATTCCTTAACTACCACTCCAGGAACGTAGCTTACCAATGCAAATGTGAAAAAAGATATTTTTGATCTTTATATTTTTTATTATATCTTCGTAAGGAATAACATTTTGCCTAAACCTGCTTTAATTGAAACCATTCAGACTACTTCGCCACCGAAACACTGAAATTCGTTCTTCATTCGGCGAATCAATTGTCCGAAGCAATTTTCCCAAAACAAAACCTACTACAATTAACGTACATTACGAGAGTCTAGAAAATGCTAGTAATAACCGTTGTTGCGACTAAAACCATCGTCTTCTATGTAAAAGCCTTTTAGAAATACAAAGTCACCGTACCGATAATGTTTCCTGCGATATAAGTGCTGCTGTTGACCTCGCGGCTCGATGACCCACATTTCTTTGGTTCTTGAGAACAAGGGCGAAATGCCTGTCCACTTGTCAGTCGTTTACTATTTCTGCTTCATATGCCGTTTTGTTCTTTTGTATATTTCAGACGACGAGAAAGTTGATGGAATAATTCTACTGATCATAGTGCAAAATTTTAGTTCCGAACATAACATAAATTAAGAAAAACGATTAAAATACAATTCTAAAGTTAGTGTAGCTGGTGAAAGTAAGTAGGTATTTTAGCGTATATACAAGATTTTTATTCATAATATGACAATAAAAACTGACTGATTGCTTATACCTATTAATGTTCCTTACATAACAGCATGATATAAACATTACACAAAATATGAGTTGAAGAAACGGCGAATGAATTCCTCAACACATAAAACATAATACACACACTAGTGCTCAGGCTAGAGTTGCTTATAATTAGATATGGCATATGTCAACTTAACAACTAAAACGTAGACTTGTTTTCCAAGCATCCGAATCGAAACCAACTGCGATGAAGTGCGATTTCTCGATTCTGCAATGGAATATCCAATAGTGTATCCTAACCGTTAGTTCCTTTAATCCATTTACTCCTACTACGGAGTATTCGTCCATAGTGCATCTCAATGATATTTGCAGGAGCCAAGTCTCGCTACTGGCGTTCGGCCTATCTGATCGCCCCAATGTAAACTGTGATAACCCAAATACTCCTGGAAAATGTTTTGTGCGCGTGACGTTTGTTGAGATAACACTCGTGTGCACGGTTAAGCTGTTTTCATTGTCTTGTTACAGCGACGTACTAGGTTTAAGTAATGTTATTATTATTTTCAATGTTATTTATAAAGTGCTAAGCAAATTGAAGACTTTGTAAATGAGGATGCATGTTAAAAATTAAAGAACTGTTTGCCTGCGTTTTATTTTTATCATACGTAATCTTCAAATAATCTTTCTTTCTCGTTTAATCACTCTCTAAGCTTGTGTATTAAAAACTGAAATATGTTTGACTATTTTTAATAATTGAAACAAATATGTAATTAAATCACAACGATTTAATAACTTTATTTGTATACGGCAAAATACTTGAATACCTTACTATCAGTAAAATATTGATGTTCTTCGAGTTACATCATTATCGTTGCGAGTCGCGCCAGTCCGTTACCTAGTAGCTGCTCCTTATTGATTACGAGAGGTCTGATGCCCGAGGCGGCCAGATAAAAACTAAAACCACAGTGCAATTCCGAAGAGCACTTCCTAGATAAAACGTTCAATTCTCTTGTCTTTGAACCTGATAAAAGTTGTCCTATTATTTCTGCCTGCCCTATCTATACCTCCAGGCGTTCGCAATGCCGGTAGCTCACGACGATTATCGATAGAATCTCGCTATGAATTATGTATTTAGTTGCAAGAAAAATTTGTTTCGCCAGATACCGGTGGAGATTTATTTGGAAAGTTTTATTAGATCCCGACTCTGCTCAGATGATGTGTTGTTTCGCGTTTGTTTCGGATACGTAAAGTCAATTCGTGGCGCTTTCCGCGATATGAATCCGTATCGCTTTTACGTTATGATTTTATAATAACGTGTCGCTTTGATTATCAAATTGGATATTTTTTGATCGAGACTTCAGAGATCTCTAGTAGCCGATGAGATGGACTAAAAAGGGTTCATATGTTTTTTACTCTTAAGAAATTTTAAGCACTTTTTGTGTTTAACTGAGATTATGGTAAGTTATCGTCGCCCATAGTAATACCACCAGAACAACCTTTCTTTTCTCTCTAATTTCTTGACTAACAATATGTAGTTGATGCGTTTTTTATTACCACCGTCCATGGCCGGGTGACCACTTACAATGACGTGGCTTGTCTACTCCTTTATTGATTATCCACATGAAAAGAACAAAGAATGTCCTAGCTCCTATCCAGGACACAATGAGTCCAAATGACCGCCGCTTCAATCAAGAGTGTGATAGGTAGCAAGGTAGGCTTCGCGAAGAGGAGCAATAATGTTAATGACTCAATAATAATAATGATAGTTGTTCACGCGAAGCTTTAACACTAAGCAGAGGCGGGCCTTTGTCACCTTTTACTACACGCTAACCTGTCAACATGTATTAAGATCAGTATTAAAAGCTGACCCTATGGGACCAAAGGTGAGATACACAACCCATGTTACGACCGACGTATAATTTTATTGCCTAACTTATCTAACTAAGTGATTATTTTAGAATCTGCCGAGGCAGAAACTACATTTTTCAACTGTAGTAATAGATTTAAAGCGGATCTTACACTTCCTTTTAGGCGTCATTACATATGTTTTGTTTGAATATCTTGATAACTTCCCGTATACATCAGACGGTTATCGAGGGGAATTTCGAAAAAAATCCCACATCACCCATCGGACATTTGAAAAGATTTCAACCGCATGTAGTACCTAAATGACTATATTTCCATCGACAGTAACAACCAATTGCCTTTTGTCTACTCTATCTGCCTTTTGTCTCTCATGCTGTTAAACGTTAAAAAGAGTTTCTGATAATACTGTATCTGTTAGTACCAAAACAGATTTACTGTGAATACAAAAGCTATAATTGCGTATGTTTTACGGTACCATCTGTTGGAGTTAGTGATCATATAGTATGTATCAAGCCATTTATATTATGTTTTATAAATCATAATAGAGTATTTCCTTAAGACTGTGGTTTAGAAGCAAAATTATCAGATGGGGTGCGGTTGCCAAATTGGATCGTATCCCGGGGCGAAGCGGGCATCTTCAGCGTTGGTGATTAAGATCTTCCGTTGTCGCCTGCTATTGTGGTCGGTCGTGCTTGCAGTTATAATGCCTTGCTTATTTAGCTTAGGACGTGGTCGAGCTCGAGTCAAGACAGTGGATTTATTCAAATCTGGAAGAAATATAATTTTTTCACCGACCTTAAGAAAATAACGAGGTTGTTAAATTCTTCTATATTTTTTATGTTTCATAAGTTTTGACTGCGTTTACCGATTTTGATAATTCTTTCTATACTGAAAGCAGGAGCTTTTGAGAGACTTGACGTAATTATCAATTTAATTTTCAACAATTCGTATTTAGTGACTACGCTGATGACACTCTGATATTTTTACATGTCAATGTAAGACTTTTTTTACTTATGCTAGTGAACTATTTAGGTATTAATACGATTTAACACGTAAGATTATTTTATAATTTACCATTGGGTGTGTTTGTAGTTCAGATTTATAATTGATAATAAAATATTCCCCCCGATACCCCTGAATTAAGATTCCCTGTGTCATGGATCGCATGAAAAACACAAATAAGACCTAGATAGAAATAACATCTAGAGCCTTGGCCGGGAATCAAACCTAACGCTTCGAAAGCAGAATCACTACCAACAAGGCCACGGAGCCGTCATAACATATGCACACAAGGAATTGCATAATAACAGGTACCTATATTTCATATAATGCACTCGCGGGGAGATTCCGTGTTAATATCACTATAATAATATTGTTAATTATAATAAACTTCACTCCTCTTGTTTACTATGACACAATTGACTTTGCCAATATCCGGGCGTGCCGTAGCGACACCGCTTCAAAGATTATCTCCATAATGATGCCGAAAACCCCATAAATAATACCATCCCATTGTTCCGCGTGACAATGGCCGCGCGCTAAGTGTATTACATACCTAACTATTAACTAATAAAGTGACGTGGAGTTGTGAAAGATGTTACAGCACTATAATTTATTATTGAGAATAGACAATAAAACACATTGCTGGATGTATGAGAGATGGATGAATGGATAGATGGATGGATGGGTGATGGATATCTATCCATCCATGGATGGATGGCTGGATGGATGCGTGGATGGGTGAATGGTACACCTATATCACAATTAAGTCTATTACTTCGAACTGAGCATCATCATAAGTCAGTATCAGTCATTTTGATACATCATTAATTTACTATATGTTTATAAACGTGTAAGTCATCGATTCAAAACTATGTAGTTTATTAGATAGTTTAAAAAAGGTCATGGGTTCAAATCCCAGCAAATATATCGAATTAAAGTAGTCAATTTGGTAGTAGCACTAACAGCTATCTATCTTTCTATCTATTTATTATCTATTATGTCTTGGGTTCAATTTCTGGCAAATACATACATATATCAAATCGAACGCACGTGGTTGTTAAGCGTGTCTAACTTACGTGTGCTCACGAATTTCTTGTTAGAAAAACCGCTATCCAAATACGATCATAAAATACAAAGATTTTGCCAGCAGTTTACTGGCAACACGTAAACGTTTGACGCTTAAATAGCCGTCAAAATGCCGTTAGCACATTGCTGGCGAGCGCCCGCCGTGAGTGACTGCGTCGGGCGACGTCAGTTCACGTCGCACGGCGTCACGGCGTCATCACGTCATAGCATTTGGACGTCATGTTCCGTTTCGATTGAACAACTGAAAACTCGAAACGTAATCGCTGTTATTGATTCCGATGATTTTGTTACAAGTTTTAATAAACAAGTAAAGTAAATAAAGCTATAATATTATTTTGATTTTGTTACAAGTTTTAATAAATAAGTAAAGTAAATAAAGCTATAATAATATTTTACTAAGATACCCTATGTTAAGGGTACCATGGACAACAAATTAAAAGTAAAAAGCTTTTGTTTAAATGCCCTAAAAAGAATACAATAAACTTTTCCTTTAAAACTTTTACTTTAAACATATAACGTCATTACACAATTTTTATAATATAAAAGCAAGCACAAACATAGGCACATTTAATTCAATAGAAAATTTTGTGAAATTCGAAAACTGTCATACTATTTCTGTACTTTTTATTTTTTGTAATAATGTACTTTTGTGAGTAGATGCATAACGAGTGGGTAA
This sequence comes from Carystus phorcus, assembly GCA_018248895.1. Taxonomy (NCBI): domain Eukaryota; kingdom Metazoa; phylum Arthropoda; class Insecta; order Lepidoptera; family Hesperiidae; genus Carystus; species Carystus phorcus. The sequence continues at coordinate 11,988 of DWJN01003860.1, forward strand.
ATCTTAGTTTTCCACGACACGGTACCTTAGTACGGGAGCTAGAATGCCTAAAGTTTCTAGTAAACAGATGTTAAATAAATTACAAACTTCTCTAATTTTTATATCTCCAGGGTTTCGCACATAAAATCATGGGCCAACATCGCGCGCGCAATGCTGTGTTCACATTGTTTCATTGTATTAAGTACAGCGCACGTGTGGGACAACGCGTGAACTTGTGAACCCTTTGTTTTTATTTAAAGATGAGATCAATCATCCACAATAAACCAAAAAGGAACAAGATTTTTCACAGTCTCAAGGGCAGACAATATACGGGACTCATAAACTGCTCAGTAAAATGCCGGCCTTTTCTCCTTTAGAGGCGTCATTCGGCTTCAAGTGTAAGGCAACGTAATGACCGGATTATCGCGATTCACTACGATTCAAATATATTTTATGTAGGTGAAAAAAGAGCAAATGAAAGCCTGATGATAAATGTTTACCTGTGAATAGCAATGACTACGGTAATGCGGACATAAACTCTAGGTGAAGAATGGCTCTAATTTCCAGATTATACTAGAGGGACGAAAGAATATTTATGTACACATACATATCTACAGCACACAGAAAGTAAATAAAAAGCTATTGTAACCTATATATAAGAAAATAAGAAAAAATAATGCAATAACCGAAAGAAAATAATCATATGCTGTATATGTTATAAGGTAAGGCATTCAGCATGTTTACATTGCGCTATAAAGTTGTGCTACAAAGATCGTTTATCAGTACAGAATTTTTTATGGTGCAAGGTGCAGTCAATAAAATCTTCGAGTCCAAGTCAGCCTCACCTGCAAGTGGTGCGCACTGCTGGTGAATGAACGAGGCGCTGACGCCCGGTCCCTTTTTTTAGAGGTCTCTGGTTTAGATACTGCCTAGTTTAATCCTAAAAGTATCCCTCTCCATGTGGTGGTAAGACCCACACGGTCTGTCTGGCTAGCTACCACCCTCCAGTTTAAATCAGTCGTAAAATGACTATGTCGTGTTTCGCCTGCCACCTGGAGTGCCAGTTCTGTTTTCCCCTCCTTCTTC
>DWJN01003861.1:0-13050 GCA_018248895.1 Carystus phorcus
ATTTTATCATCAGGACCAAATTCTGACCAAGAAGATGGCTCGAGGCCTGGTCAAGTGGCAGGTGCGAATGCAAGCGGCAGAAGACCATCATTACTTACTGCCAGAAGACCACCTAGTAGCCGGGTGCATACTCCTCCACTCGCTAGCCCTTCAATAGCCCCTCCAGATCTTCTAGAAGATGGAGGAGCGTCTAGTACACCTAAGAGGTTATTAGAAGGTACATATTTATAAATTCAATTTGTAACGTTTATATTCAATAAGGGCACGAAAAAAAACTTATGCATAGTAAATTACATTATTGGCTACGGTCTGAAAGTCGTAAAATGTGTGGTATTAAAAAAGTGTTCGAATACAGCCAACTAAACCAAATAATTTTCAAAATAAAATTTCTACTTTCTTACTTCATTACTTCATTACTTTTCTAGTATAACTCACAAATCAGAAAATGAATAGTTTTTCAGTTAATAATTTTTTGGTTTAATTTCATAGAGTAGTGGTAAAAGGAACCGCATTATGGAAAACATTAGCTCAAAGATGATTATATGATCGAAGCGTTTTATCGTAAGTGGACAATCGATACTATCTTACGAGATAAGGTCAAAACTTGTTTCATTTAAGAGATAATAAAATTTTAAGAGAATCTTGTCGGCATCTACACTAAGCACCTGTATTTATCTACGAAAATATTCTTGATGCCAAAGATATTCATGTTACTAACAGGTAAGATCAGTGAAGTAGTTGGCTTCTTAAGGAAGCACCATTCTGATCTTCGTATTCGTAAATAAAAGATTTTACCATACTACAAACTTTACTGGCATTTTAGTTTAAGACAATAAGAAATTTTCAATTCCCGTACTTCATTTATAAGTCGCGTTAAGAAATTTCTACATAAACCATGAAATAGTAATAAAGCTTTTAAATGTAATCTAGATTACAAATACAAATATTACTATACCAGTTCTAAATTCTACTTATTCATGATATAAAAAATAGTAATAAACTATAGTATTATAATAAGAAAATTATTGTTTAACAGAAGTAGATGCTGAAGTATCGACACCGAAGAGAAGAGCGTCTACCTCACCAATGCCGTCTAGTTCACCTGACGAAGATATTAAGCCGAAGATAAAACAAGAACACATGGACACCTCAGAATCACCCGAACATCAAAAGAAATCAAGAACTGAGGTCGCAGATGCCGAGTCCAATACCATGCATAGCGGTAAGTGTAATTATATACATATATTGCAATTCTCATTAATATTACTTCAGAACACCATCACTGAATCACATAAAAATTATTGGCAGACAATTTAACTATATCCCCGAATTCCTTTACTTACTATAATAAGTAATTTGTTACTATACTTTGTCCAAAATTATATCGTCATATGTAAGTAAACTGGAAATATATACATATAATTCACCTATAATATAAGACTGTAACAAAGATTCACGCCTATCCTAAATTTAGAAAAGATTTCATTTCGACCGCCTACGTCATCTTCCTTTTTCCGTCCAGTATTTAGTACTTTATTAATGATTGCTATAAGCCGTTGACGGGTTCAAAGGATTCAGCTTTTGGAGACAATTTTATCGCTTTCTTTTGTCCTATTTCGTGCAAGATGTTGCACAACAACAATGCTGGACGCCGTTCGTAGAACGCTTACGTCATGATTCGTCCATACATTTTGAATCGTGGCTTAATCTCATCACTTCACAAAGCGCTTGCATTACAGGGTGTTAGGGTTAACTAGACTTCGTTTTATGGATTGTTATTTAGCTTACATTTCAAGCAAAGAAAAATGGTTAGCTAGACCTTCCATATGTGCTTAACAAGGATATAGACGACAATATCAATAATCATAAAGTTATTAGTGAGCAGACGTTTTCAAAGAAGAGTAAAAGTCGATTTATAAATCTAAAATATTTTAATACCGTAAAGATTCTAACGTTTTATTAGAGAATCAAGCTTATACAAGTTTTAGAACTCGGAACATCTGTATAAGCGAGCGATCTTGCGGGGGTGGTTCGAAAAATAATCTATCCAAGAGCGTAACCCTTTGTGCGAGCAGATGTGCCGTCATTTGACACTTTTGTATTAAACCGTTGCACAACAAAAGCTTTCTTAAACCCGAAAATTGTGCACCGTTCAAAATTTCCAACCCGCATTTTGTCAACCGCTTTGTACAACAAGGAGCTTAAGCGGTTGGAACTGTTTATTTGAAATTACCTACCAAAGTGCTCGCAGTTGATAGTGTAAAACAAGTTTTTGTCAAAACAATTTCTCTATAATCAACACTGCAACTGCGATAAATTAACCTTTTTGTTTATATCGGAAAAGATATCCCACTGCCACATAATAAGATTGCGCTACCGTCTAAACGTCAATTGCAGGTTTGGCTTCAACACCAGTTGTTTCGGATTATTGAGTTTATCCTAAACGTTCATATTAACCCCTTCAAGTGAGCTGTCAAACCAGCTATATTCAATAAAGCATGAGGGTCCCGTTGCAATAGAATGTCATAATATATTAAATTGATAAGCAGAAACAAAGAAATCCCATCTATAAATCTACTAAACTGAAGCTTATTGTCAAAATAGAGATATAATTTTTATGGTGACAGTTGAATCACGACCTCGTGCCAAGTTAAAAAAGGGATCTTAATTTAAATTGTATTATTTTGTACATATTAATTAACCCCATTGCTCTATGAGCAGATAAAGGGGATGTTTTGGAAGAAAAAAAATATTTGCATGAGCGCACGATTGACGTGCGCGCATTGTTATCTTGTGCCTTTTGTGATGACCCTTATGTTAACCATAATGGTACGGTTGATGGAAGAACTGAAGTCGGATACATCGGTCATTGAATCTTATGCCATTGTACTATTTGTTTAAAGTCCAATTTCAGAGGACATTTCAATGACGGTAACGACTCTTAATGCGCTCTGCGTACTGATATTATAATTGTCAAAGATGCTACTGAGGTTCCATTGTCAGAAGCGGTCTTTTATAATTTTTTAAAAGATAAAAAAAAATGTTTGGCGTGCTCCTGACACGTTATACATGGCGATGCGTTTACCGTGACCTACGGAACTCCTTTGAGCGTGATACAATGGTCGAGAATATTTTTAGTTTTTGTACAGGGAAGGTGTCTAAGTGGCGGGTTTTAAATAAGTGGGATTTAATTTTGGATGTGATGTCTTGCCTTTACTGTGTGAAAGGTGAGGGGAAGATTGTCTCGTGCCTATCGCGTGTCCTTTGACTGCGGTCGCTGGATATATTTAGAATGAAATAACGTGCATATACAAAAGGACTTATCATCATAACAGTGTCGTTCGTGTATGTAAATGTAATATAATCGCTGGAGATTTTACAGTTGTAGAAGTTATAACGAACAATGTCAGTTCTTATACAATGTTTCCACAAGTTGTCGTTGCTACAGTCATTTCCATCACAAAACGTGGTGATCCGATGGTCGTCACTTATTTGTATCAAAACAAATATTGAATCAAGTGTAGATACGTCGGGTCCAGTGTTTATTCTTTTTTGTTTGGTTTACAAATTAATGAAGGATTGTCGGGCCGGCTACGGGCATGTTTCGTATTTTAATCATGATGGCCTTATTCAATATTTGATGGGTATTATATTTCTTATCCTTTGGACATCATATCATATTTTGATTAATTAAACTGTTAGTTACGGTTACGATTAACAAGTAATAGTTTATCAGCTGTTTTAAAAATTGTACCTTAATTTATGATCAGCAACGTATCATCTGACCCTGTGCATAATGACAATACCATTGTATAGGGATACTCATATCGATTTTGCGGGCCCCCTCTCGGTGCTCGCTGATAAAAATTATCGTTTTAAACTTGAACGTGCACGGTCTACCGCATCGTAAAACGTCGGTCAGCGAGGTCTAAACGCTTTTTTTCTTACTCGGTCATGCAAACTAAACGCTATCACAAAAGAGTTACATGAAACAGTTTTAGACATCTCTCGTATATTCGGTCTAATTACGCATTCATAAACCGTTTCCTTGATCGACCCCGTAAATGATTTCTTAAGTCCCGTCCGAGATATTTCCATATCAAGACATGTTTTCTTAAGGGTCGGCCACAAAGGGCCATCTCGACACCCAATCTTTAATCCTATCTCGGGACCTTTGCGGGCAAATTTAAATTTCTTTAGAAATATCGTCCTTATTATGTATGTGCGGGTTCTATTCCTTGCGACGTTCGTGGGTGAGATAACGTAAGTTAAGTCCGAGAGGAGATTGTTGAGAAAAAACTACCGCTAACTTCCACCAGATCCCATCTTAACGGAGGGTCTTATTGAAAATTGGGCTCTAAAATCTCGTGCTTAAAATCGCATATTGATTGACGTAGTACGGATTAGTATAACCTTATTTTGTATATGAGGTGATAAGTCTTTATGAAGGGTCAACCTTTTCTATAGTGAGGCTCACCCTTTTAGTGAAAAGAGTCCGTTGATAGCTGATTTAGGAATAGTGATAATGCATTCGCTGTATGTAAATATATCATAGATTTAGTCTATGATAGATTGCTTTGCTTTGAGCAATGCTTTATGCGCATAAACTATGTTTAACAATGGTTTTGGAATATTAAAATGCATTTGATTTGGTGATCTCTTCATTTTGAATGATAGCTATATTTTATTGCGTCATTGCAATGACAGGTATTGGTTTTAAATTCATAACGTCTCTAGGGTGGTCTAGGATCAAAAATGTGTCATATTTGAAATAGGGATAGCTTAATTCGGTTTCTATACATTAGAAAAATTGAATGGTAAGTCTTTTGTTAATTCCTAAAATAGACAAGAAAAAAGACTAACTTTTAGAAAACTATTTAAGACTATTAATTTTTGTTAACTGTTTGACAATGATACTATAAACAATATCTTTGTGTATGTAATTGACATACATATTTTTAAATTTCCAATTTGGTTTAATATTTGCTAACCTTTATTCTTGAATATCATATACGCGTATCTATTTCTTCTGTAACGTATAAGCTAGTTACATTAATAAATCAATTTTAAACCAAGTCCACTTTGATGCTCGAGTCTTCCCCTGCATCGTTTTATTGTTTTTCCTCAATTTTTTGTAATATGTGGTAATGGTCGTCACACACGTGTCGTCAACGGTTATTATGAGTTTAAAATAGCCCCCGCATCTGGGCAACGGCGGTCTTGGACCAATTTCGGAGATCACATTTAGTGTCTTGTAGAGGGTTCGGATGTAATGTTGAATTCTATTTGGGATCGTATTCTAAATGTTTAAATTTTTCTTAGTGTGCAGTAGCTTTTAGTGAAGAATATCATCGAATTTTTATTTTTTATTTATACTATTTATTATGTTTTTAAGTTTATATGTTTTGTGATAATCAATTTACACATTTAAAATTCAAATTATGATTTGAAAGAAACCAAAAATTCTATAGAAAAATTTTTGACTTTAATATTTCACTTAACTTCATAATTTTAAGTTACATCTTTCGTTTGATTTTCAGTAATATTCCAACTATTACTGATTCCATTGGAGTATAAATAAAAATTTAAGTCATTATTGATTTAAATTTCCGCGGAAACAATAATATCAATTTTCGCGGCAATCAATCGACTGAAACTTCCACACCTTGTCCAATCTGTGGGTGTAGTCAAAATAATGAAAGTTATCGCAAGCTATCAATAACATCACGCCCTATTTACATAGGCGTAACTGATTTCAGGGAGGGTGTGTTAGAAACAATTTGTGAAGTAACTCGATAGTTTACAGAAATCACAGTTTACCGATCGCAATGGGTGCGGTTACACCATCTTGAATTTATGATTTTATAACGAGTCCGTAGGTATATCCAATAATAGGGAAACATTTATCAACTGCCATTTATATTTCTTAAATGATAAAGGTGAAATATTAAGATATGTAGAAAACTAAAATCGTAGGGGAACGCTAAAATGTTCAAGTTAATGATTTTAAACGTATAAACGCTACAGTTTAGTTACTAAGGGATAAATTCAGAATAACAAGTCAGGATAAGAAAGTATTTTCTAATGTAAATATTTCACAATATAACAACACTCTTGTTAGTATCAGTTATATCATATAAATGACCGCGTAATATACAGTATTGTATGTAAAATTGGGACAAATGTACACCCGGTATTACAATGTTAGTAAGTCGTTGCTAAATTGTAATACATCGGAGTAAAATGTAAAATACGTGCCGGGGTCACTTTTTGTTCTCTTCTTTGCTTAGCTTCACGTAGGTATCTGTAAAACACTTGTGTACAGACAACGCGCGGACGAATCGGTCATCTCATTATTAAACTTGTTTACTTTGTCCCAGACTCTTTGACATTCATAGCGTGTGCGTCATTCAAAGTCCAACATATCTCGCAGTTAGCCAGTTTATAAATACATGTTTTTCGTAAGTAATGACAGAGACGTAATTACGTATATGATATAATCTTGGAGCGAGGGAATTCTTTCACGACGAATAATTAAGTTACTGTTGCATGATCTTCATCAGAAATATTGCAGCCGAAAAGTTATACTATGGTTTACAAAGTACGCATGAACAAATGAGAATAGAGTAGGTTACTGTTTTAAGGTTTTTTGAGTGTAAATCTAAAATTAATACAATTTTCTGTAGCTTACTTGTGCTTTCAATATATAAAAATGGGTAACTAACTTAGTTTTTTATTTATATAAAAATAATGTCCCTGTAGTGTGTCTTGTCTTCTATAATTTTTAAGTATTTGACGTGGCCAAAGTAATCCAAACTCATTAGATTACTTGATACAAAGCTTGTATGTTCTGCAATAAATGATGAATACACGATTATTAATTAGGCTACAGTTTCACATCGGCTTTCTTTGTAATCCCACGAGCTAACAAAAAAAAATTGTTTTAATAAGAATTAATAAGAAGAAATCTACCGATTATTAAATATGTAGTCTATTATATCTATATATATGAAGGTTCATTTAACGTTAAATATTTTAAACACTGACCTTTAACTTTTATTAAAATAAAACACTTATTCGACTTTGTGGCGGGGTGGTTCGTGAAAATTGCGTTCCATCTGCAAATTTTATTTTCCATTCCGACGTAACATGTCTCCAGTTATGGGTCACAATTTGCACCATTCGGGTTATAACTTCGCCAGGGGGTGGGGGGAGGTCGGAAAGGGAAGGCGGTCATTCAACGCAGCGGCGCGACGGACATCCGTCGCATAACAAGTCGATGGCGAACCGTGCGCTCTTATAAATATCGCATAGCTTTGAAAATAGGACACCTCGCTAGCTATGATTAAGGTTTTTCTACGTATTTCTCGATTGAATTCTTTTAGACTTAAATGTTCTCTATTTAATTGGATCGGATTTTGGTTTAACACCTAACGATTTGTTACTAAATCTTGATGTTGTTAATTTTGTATCAGTTACCTAAATGTTTTAGTTAGTCAAAAATATAAGAAATATATGTATATCGATGTATCTCTTCTACAAAATTAAATAAGACTTACGTGAAGTTTAGTAAATTGCAACTCAAAAGTTTTTAAATAAATCTCATCCTGTATGTACGAGAATAATAAATTTGGGTAATTTTCTTTTGATTATAAGTTTTTATAATTTTTTTTTTATTATAATCGTCTTAACACTTTACTTCTGTTTATATTCTGAAGCCATTTAAAATATAATACAAATACCCTCATAAGCTACCTTGTACACTATAGATTGTTTCTTATAAAGCTATAACAAGTAGATACGTATCTATGTAGTTAAACGCGCTATCCATCAACGTATCCATTTTCTCTACTGCAGCACTCTCAAACCTAACTGTAGGCAGTTTGTAACGGTGTCCGCAAGAGGCGCTGGGGTGCGAACAACTGTCGCCCGGAAACAGCGCCGTCGGCTTCCGGCCGAACGTACTATATGGACCGTTGAGATTTCATATTTTCTGACTCGCTCTTAGAATTTTATTTACGACTTTTTCTACCTAAGAAAGTATCTGAAAAGTATCTTGTTTCGTCACTCATAATTTGCATAATTTTATCATTATTCCAATTAATATATTGAAATATAGTATATATACATAGTACATATATAGTAGATGGTTATAATGGGTATTTTGTTTTATAATCAATATTTTTTTTATTTATATTGCAAAATAAAATTTTTACCAATCACAGGACAGGACTATAAGATAAAAAAATTTTTCTTTTCCATTCCTAATTTAGTTAACTGATTATTGAGCTAAGATTAAGAATTAATTAAATTCAGAAGCGATTTCGTTAATTCAATTGATAGATATAATAAATGTGTTGTTTATAAAGTAATTCTTATAAAATAATACGAACTTACTGACATAAATTAAACTCGGGTCAAAAAGCGACTCTTAATAAAAAATTACACTATTTCACTGCAAAATAACATTGCTGTTTCTGTGACTTTTACCTTTTCATTATCAGAAACGAAGTCAAATCAAGTCCCTTGACCCTTTTTATGGGTCGAGTTTAATTTATGTCTGTTAGGTCTTTATCATTTCATTAGAATTATCTACCTGTTCACATTTTTATAAATAGCAAGGAAGACAGCAGACTGTTGATATGATAAACAGTAATTTCTTCTCATGGGTATTGTTGTCGACTGTTAACCCGTCTCGGTGTCCATAGTGAGGTGTCTGGCTAGCACATAATAACTTAATATAATAAAGTACGTGACACGGTGTTTGTCCGCGATGTACTCGGAAACTACTTAACCGATTTTAATCAAATTTTGCACACCGTGTGCAGTTTGATCCAACTTGAAAGATAGGATAGGTTACATCTCACTTTATAGTTATTATTATTTTATTGCAAATGATTTTTTAAATATCTTGCAAAGGATTAGTTCCATTAGATTATAACAGATGGCATATATATAAGGTCGTAAATCGGCTAAATTGAGTATGTAAAGCTTACCTACAGTAGCGTGGCCGGATTCCAACCACTTAAGGCAGATATTCTAACCACTATACAGATATCAATAGGATTATATTAGGTGATTTTTGATAGTTGAAACACACATTTCCATGGCTCTCTTGGCACGTCTTGATCTACCATCATTCTGTCATTCGTTTTTCTGGAAAGCGTATAAAGAGAAAGAGAAATTCGTGTCCATACATAATAACCGTTATATATAAGTTATTTTTTTCCTCTATACTAAATTATATTCCCATTTTAAGTAACAAAACTTTAACATTCAATGGAGTTCAAAAACAAAAATTGGGATGTTCCGAATCTTTTCACGTCACTACTGCTTCGTTAAACGTACTTCATGTCAGTCGCAAACAGCGGTTTACGGACAGATAATGAACAAAACTCACGTTTTAAGCATTCAGATACGTATCTAAACTGTAAAAAATTATCTACGGCAAGGCTAATAAAATCAAAGTTTATATTGCCTACATCTGCACTAAACGGACAGTAATGTACATTTTAATTAATTACTGTTATCTTTAACACATAAAATTCAATCCTCCTATTATTATAATTTATAGTTCACAACATACTAGTACTATGGTATAAGTAATAGTATTCTCTTCATATTCAAATCGATTATAATAATTTTTAAAGTATAGGCATACATTTACTTACTAAATTATAAAGAGAAAAATATTCTAAATTTGTTTTTAATATAATTCAAATATTTTTTCCGGACTTAAAAAAACATCTATTCTATTAGTTTATCATCAATTAAGAAGTTGAAATATTTGTTGCCATCTAAAATATATATTAAGAAGTTGAAGAGTATTTTTTTCGTTTCAACAATGAATTAAGTTGGGACAGACGCAACGTACCAACATATTTCTAACTCGTGTTCCATCTCCAAAACAATACGTAACAACAGATAGCTTTTGTCCGCGTTTAATCGCTCCCCCGTATCCGATGGGGGGGTCCAGACGGGGGGCGTTTAAAAATTTCACCCCCTCGAGCTCGCACAATGGCCATAATCAACGATAGCCTTTTGAAATCGAAACGGTTGTTAAACTTCAGGTTTGGCTTGTCTGCGTCCGGTTTATGGGCTGGTCTCTGGAAGACTTCTACTTCCTAAGCTGTATTCCACTTTGGGGAAAGGTTTTTTTTCTTTAATCATTACTACGACGACAAATTGGTTCAAAACAAGTGGGGGCCGGTGAAAATAGTCGGTATAAATTCAATAATTATTACATAATAAATAATTGTGTCTAAGGAAGCAAGGATTTTAATGATACATACATTGTTACATATTAATATTTTAATTTTTATTTATTTTATTAACATGAATAAAAACAAACGCATTCAGTATAAATATAAAATTTGCTTAATATTTATATCAAACACTTAAGCCACAACCTACTCGAACAGATACTGTTAATGATTTTGGACGCTTTACAATTCTAATACGGTTATAATCTACTTAACAAAACCGCGAACAGTGGTTTACAATGCACACGGTTTCATTATAAGTGCGAGGAGCAAAGCTTTTTTAAAAATTTATCTCCAAAATGGGTTAAAATAGGAGGTGAAAATATCTGAATATAAAAACAAATATCTTTCAAACTGATTACAGTCAACTGGAAGTCAAATTTCCGCGAACGAACGAATCACCTTTATAGAGAAAGCATCAAAATTAATTCAACAATCTGTTACAAATGTTTACCGCTAACGTACATTGCCACACAACGATCTAAACCTCTGATCCGACTACATACGTGTTCTAATACCGGCAACAAACCAAATCCGATCACCCACACTGCCTTTATTGTTTAATTATCGCTATTATCACACACAAAGCGATGCAGAGATCTTATCTCTGATTGAAATTACACTCGGTAATCTATATAAGCCTCTACCGATCGTATTTCGTTAAGTATTGGATACTACCGTTGACTTTTGAGTCGTCCCGCGACAGTGACGGATCGGGTACTGTCCGCAGATAAAGTTTGTAGGACAGTGTTTATGTTACTTTGATAATTTTATTAGGAACAGTGATTATAGACAATATTAACATTAGGAACACAGTATTTTCAAAGTTTTAGACTTCAAGAATGGCTCATGGTTTCATTTATTCCATACTCGATTTTGCCCGCTTCGCTTGCGTTGTAGCTCTTAACCTCAAAGATCATTATTACATATTTTTTAAAACTAGTACTCTCTGTCTTTTTTATTACCTCTAAGAATATGTGTACAAAGTTACATAATAATCGGTCGAGTAGTTTTGGCGTAACAGCGTAACAAACAAACTTACATTCACATTTATAAGGATAAGTGTAAAACGTTCTTATGACAAAGATTTATTATTAAAACAGTTTATTGTTATCATAATAGTAATTTGCGATAATTTAGTTGTAGGTAGTTATTTGTTTTTATAACGATGACAATAAATTCTGCGAGTAAGTAAGTCGTTAACAAATAATTTCTGCGAGTGTCCTGCTTATGGCAAAAATTAATATATAGAATATTCATCTTTCATTTTCCTTCCATGTCCCATTTCTATGTGGGTTCGGTGCAGTATGTCCTCTTCTTCCATTCTTCTCTATCAGCCGTCATTCCAACATTTACTCCCTTTTCTTTCATATCGTCTCTCACACAATCCATCCATTTCTTCTTTGGCCGTCCTTGTCCCCTTCGTCCATCCACATTCATATTATCCAATTGTAATATTCAACTTAAAAGTCTTAAAACTTTAAAGTTAAATTGTTATTTCTATTAAGATCTATTAAAATGCAGTGGCAACATCGAATATACTCGTACCTCATATAATTGCCACATAAGGATTACTTATTAATTTTTAGAGTGGTTTATAAGTACTAATTATACCAACAGCAATATTTATTAGCGCTAAATAGAAGTCGTTAAGCCTTGGAGATGTACGATGCAAAATAATCCATACCTACTAATTTTAAAGAGAGCAAGAAGCGAAATAACAAGCATAAATTTAACGAAAACCCAAACTAGAGATAAGAAAACATATTTCTCAATTGTACAATATGGCACCCACGTATGGTAATGTATCCTATCTTAGATACAATCGCAAACTTGTTAAATGAGTGTTAATATAACTACATTATTTGTTGGAATCAATCTTCAATTGTTTAGTTAGTTAAAAATGAATTTAAAACAAGTTCGAAATTATATTGTGTGAAACCAATTCTTGGATTATTACGATATACGATAAAACTGCCCACCAGAAAATAGATTTAATTAGTAGACTGATATCTGACTTTTATAAAGTAGAGCATATCTCGTATATTTTTTTCTGGGCAGTACGATGACCAATCCGTAATACAATGAACAATGCTTTGGACAAAAAGGTCAAAATATATTGATATTATGATACATAACATTTATAAACAGGGTGCTACAAGATGGTAACGAAATGAAATTGATTTTATTCGAAGTTTATTCTTGGAAACTCTTCGGAAATATTTGATAAGAACGGTTAATCTTTTTCCAGTTGAGGTTTTCAGAAATTAGTAGTTAAATTAGGTGTTAAATTTTTATGCCGTTCAAAAGTTTCCAACATGGTACACTCATATAATCTTATACCCCGTGTAGGTCACACACGGCATGGATAACACAAATAACACATCACTAACACTCATATCATAAATGTCAGCCCCAACCGGGAATCGAACCAAAGACCCGTATCGCATGCAGGACCTATTAGACTGCAGAAACATTTAAAAAACAAACAAATTTAATTTTTTTTTTTCTAAAATATCATTGGTTAAAGTAAACAGGCTTGAAGACAAGCTAAATCTATATAACAATCCATGTTTGTTCGTTTGTTTATTTGTCCTTTATAAACTCTCTATTATATCGATCGGTCACATGGTTGATTACAGTTGAGTTACGGCCGGTTTCTGAAAGGCTGATCAACGAGAAAATTAAGAAATTCAGTGACAGACAGACAGTGTCAAATCTATTGTCAAACGTCAATTGAGTTGCAGAAAGCATGATTATTCAGAAATTATTCGCTAATCAACGTTTC
>DWJN01003862.1:0-13050 GCA_018248895.1 Carystus phorcus
CCACGATCCATGTAACTGGGTCGAAATATCGGTAAAACAATAAAAAGAATACAGAGATCGTGAGTACCCGCTATATTAAAATGTTGAGTGTCCGCGATGAAAATAGTTTAAAATCATATATACATGGATACTCCTTTAGCAGAAATATTTTTGCAACTTGGAATACGGAGTTAAAATATGCTAAAGACTAACACTTTGGGTATCTTTTAGCCGGTAAGATGAAAAGATTCCCCCGGGATAAGTTTGTTAGAAACTCATGTTAATTTCAAAGTTTAAACCTAACCGTCGGGTTAAATAATGCTGTTTATCTCCCACGAGCAGTCTTGGCTTCCGAATTTGCTAGACGCAACCTATTGCAATTGAGAAAAGTAAATATGAAGTGAAACTTTATTTATTCCAGTAATGTTATTAGGAATTATAGAAAACTAAACCCGACGAACTTTGAATCATTTTTCCAATTTGAATATTTCTTATCAATGCTCAGCTCCTATTAGTCGTAGCATTATGTTGTATAGCTTATAGCCTTTCTCAGTAAATGGACTATCCCACGCAAAAATAATATTACAGTTTCAATCGGTAGATGCTGAGATTAGTGCGTTCAACTAAATAAACAAACTCTTTAGATTTATAATATTCATAGATGGATAATACTCCAAGTTCTTTTGACCAACTTTTCATTAACTCGTTTTGGGTCCGTTTCGCTTGTCTGTTCGGTTGGAATTTTGTAATTAATTTTACAATCATTGTAAGCTATACACTTTCATTATTAACATAGTTGTTTCGGAGGACTATTGTCCTGGAACTACAGAAAATGGAAAAAATATATTTTTCACACGTTTCAAAAATTAATGTGGCACAAATTTAAAAACATTGAATAATTTTAGTAACTGATGTTTTGTGATTCTACTTAGACTCTTTTAACAAAAAACTAAAATAGTTTTATTAGAGAAACTGTTTAGGAAGTAGGCGCCTTTAAACACACATTAGAAAAATACAGACGAATTGATTTATAAAGCACAATTGCCAACCCATTTTATTTTATCAAAAATTTAAAGAGCTCATAATATAGATATAGACCTTCCTTTAATCTCTTTTGACGGCCGGCAATGTATTTGTGATGAATTTAGTGTTACAGATGTCCAAGTAACCACTGTCTATCACGTGGCTCGACTGTTCGTTTGTCAGCTAATATAAAAGTAAAAGTTATTTCCTCCCAATTGTTTGACTATAGTAGGAAATGTTCGTTTATAAATCATTAATTTCTGATCAACAAAGCCACTTAAGGGAGTAGAATTTTTAAAAGAACTTCCCTACAATGCAGTATGAATTCTACTCAAACAGAACAAGAATCGTATTCGCGTGTACGAATTAACTTCGCATCGCGATATTTACTTTCAAAGATTATTCACGCCATCATAAATATTTCTGTTACCCCGTCTGTATGTGGAAGAAACAAAGGGATCATACAAAGAGCAACAATGGAAAGGAACATTTAATTTAGTCTCTAGGATTACGGCGGATAGTTGTGTTATTATTCTCTGATTTTAGTGCTCTCAAGACAATGAAGTCCTTCAAAGCCCTTTCTTAAGTGACAAATGGATGTAAGGTACACTTCCTTAATCCGGCGAGAGTAAAGTTCAGTTGGAGATGGTATATGGATGATAAATTTATCACGCTTTATTTTAACCGCGCTGTATTGTTGGATTATAACGTAGGTGTATTTAAGAGTAGTGAATAGGCATCTTATGAGTTAGTACGCTATACTGATGTTTATGTTTTTTTTATATAATATACTTTTCTTTTAATTTATTTAATTATAAATAACAATAATTTTCATTTTCATTAGTTATAATAATCCTTTTTATGTAAATCAAGCAATAAATGAATTTGAATTATTTTTTTCGTTTTTTGATTCTATTTCTTTTCTGTTTTAATTATTTTGTGTACGTCGCTACCCTTTAATAATATTAATATTTCTCTATGCCTCTGATGGTTGGCTGGAAGAAATCGTTATGCAGCGAAAAGGTCGCCTAATGTTGTTTATTTCAATTTCTCTTTGTGCAATTTTCTGTATATTCTGTGGTTTACAAACAATAAAGTGTTTATCTAAATATATGTCTATCAATTTATCTATTATATCGCTCGAAATATAGGCACTATAAGAAAAGGTATGCGAGATTAATAGCGTTTACATCTATTGTTAATGTTAATAAATGAAATACGACAGTTTATTTTTTTATTACAAAATATCTTATGACGTTAGAATCGAGTCATTGAACGCTGCTAGTTCAATAACGTTTACGTATATTTCACTGAAGATAGAGAATAACTGTACGACTAAATCCTATACGGACCTAAAAGGATTTCGAAATACCCGCTGTATTGCAAGGAAACTTTACTTCAGACCGGGGAAACATGTAACTATTAACAATTCTATAATGTTTAAATACATTGTTCTATAACGTAATACTGTTATGAAAAGGACGGCTCGTTACATACGTCCTTTAACAAATATTTACATGAGTGTTATGTAGCCCTTATTGTTCTAATATTGTATGTGTACATGTGTGTATAGACTTATTTGTTCGAAGTATTAAGTTCTGTGTTGTTTGATGAAGTAATTAGATGTGTACTTGTAACTATATGTTATGGATATTCTACGATCAACTTAACTTCAACAAAATGGCCTACTACCGAGCACGGGTCTCACCACTGAGGAGGTCTTGGAGCATACTCTACCACGCTGCTCCAGTGCGGATTGGTGGAAGTTCTTCGATTAACTTATTCTCAATATAATGTTTTAGTCAGTGAACAAAAAAAAACGAATTTAAATTAATACTTCGAATTAAATAATGAAATTTCTAAAGTCATACGTTGATACGTTATCATTAATTAAGCGCATTACTATGAAGTACTATCAAGTAATGCGCTTAATTAGGGATAACTCGAAAAGTACTTATCACATATCGTCGTAAAATGTCGATCAAATAGAAATGACATGCATCAGCTTTTGAATATAGGAGTCATAAAATCATTACAAACTTCTGAGTACATTTTAAAAAGGTATTAAGTAACACATCCTCCCTTTTTTTTTAAGTCGGTTATTAATTGAATTGAATATTATTTATTACAATTCCAAATGAATAAAAATATTCGGCAAATGGCAAAATTTAGAGCTTTCCTTGCGTGCGCTGAGTAATCGGGAAAAGTTACTCAAAAATCATGTATTACAAAATTGTTCCTCTCCCAACAACCAATGTTAGTCCGCCTTGAATATCGTGAATATACGCAACTAAAAACGTATTCATTTATGTCATGTCATGTTAGTAAACAAATATGATGCGAACATGACTCTATGTTTACAAAACATGGGTAGTTCATAAAGAAAGATAAATACTTATTTTCCACGTAAACATGACAGCGAAATGATTAATATTGTGTGGTATGGTGCTGGCGTAGTTAGACTTTCTAAAACCTTCGAATAAAGAACATTTCATTTCAGTTAAAGGAGAATCTAATTCTAATTCTGTATTATGCTGCAACATAAGTCAGAGCTACGGTATTACAATCTTCTGAGTCATTCTACACTAAATTTTCTATCGAGAAGTAGAAGAAAAAGTTATAGAAGTTTACATCTGAATAAAATTTCTTCAGCCCTAACTAAAGGTCCAGATAAAACCAATTTTCTAACAGAAAAACTGAATACGAATCGGTTCATTGGTTAAGGAGTTATGCAACCGACAGACAACAAATCTATACAAATAAATAAAACCTGTGTCTGTTTGTAATATTAAAACAACCGCATATTACTAAATGCATATGTACATAGGTATATGTATACAGTTTGTAAATACCAAAATAAAATATTTTACAATATTTGTCTGACTGTTTGTTCCGGCTAATCTCTGGAACTGGAATGTAATAAAGAGTAACGTAAGCTACTTTTATTTTAGAATTATACGCTATCGTAAAATCTGTGAACTGAATAATTTTTTTGTTAAATTCGAGGCAGATAAACTTGCACAGCTCTATTAAATAACGCTACACACTCATAGCGATCTTCTTCCTATGTCTTCCTCCCTTCCCTGTGTCCTGGGTATCATGGATAACACAAAGACATTATAATGGTAGATGATTACACAAATAACACATTGACGTTATTACGTAACTTATTACACCCTCCTTTTGCTTTGGGGGCTTAAAACAATACAAAACAAATATAGAAAGTTGGCATCGTATATAGAAAGTTTGGGAGCACCCGAGGACAGGCCGCGTTACACGTAATATAAAATAGCAAGTCAAACAAAACTGTGTACTTTACACTCCTGTGTATATTTAGTTGGACAAATTAACTCAAAATTTTTAGCCTGAGAAACTTTTCAGTACACATTTTAAAACAAAATTCAACCGGACTGATAACCCCTTTTCGAAGTACTAGTAACAAGTAGTAAAAGTATCTAAAAACGGCACCCAAAACATAAAATAACAAAAACAACAAACTTATCGATCTTGTCAAAGTAAGGAAAATCTAAAACAAAGTAATAAAAGTAATAGAATAGTAAAGTAAAACATCTGTTTACTCAACTTTACGAGTACATGAACGCAACATTCACTTGCAATCCGAGTTCTGTTTCGGAGACCGGTAACACAATTGTCAAGTTACTAAGAAGTTTGCTGAAACGTTCCTTACAACTTTCCTTCCATGTCTTGCTTTGGTTTATGTAAATGTTTTTCAAACTTAATCCAGTGTGTTCTAAATAAATGAATGAATTTTTACTCGGATTATTATGTCTTATATTGGTAAACTTAAACTACGTGACTACCCTACATTATAGCTTCGAAAACAACATCGTAAAAAGCGACAAGATTTGCTATGCTATGCTTGGAACACTATTATTGATACCAAAACAAAATCTAAATAACCAATACGAAATTCGTACCACCCAAATGTGGAAAACTCACTGTTTATTCCTTCAATTTTCTCGGTCAATTCTTCCGTAGTCGACGGTTGTGCAGCCGCAGTAGATACAACGATTATGTTGGACAAAATTGACCGCTTGTAAGGCGTTTGTTTTGTGTGTTCGAAACAATATTGTAAGAAATATGAAAGAGCATTAGATTAGGGTCTTTAAAACAAGTGTAAAAGGATTTCCTTAAGCCTGTTGATTTCACTACGTCGATGTTACTTATGTCCATAAGTGACCACATATATACTATTAGTAATGTCTGAGTTTTGTCAGCGCTTCAGGGTATAAAAAAACAATGTAATAAAATTCTTGATGGACAAGCCTGCCGAACTTTGCTACTGGCGCTGCCAAAGTTTGTGACAATGCGGTATGACATCATGGGCATTTTAATTAACAACGAATTTTCATTTATTTGTTTTTGACATGATTTATTTGAATCAAATATTATAGCTTACACATTTTTGGCAGTCTTTTGTACTGAGTTCGAAATATAAATGTAGAAAATCCTACACTTTGAAAAATATGTTAAATTTGAAAAGCATAAGTAGGTAATATGCATTATTTTTTTAGAAAATTACACTACGGTACACAAAACTGTTCTCTATACTCTTAAATCCTGATTTACAAAATTATTTCATAACTGAATATTCTACGAGTATAGTCTATACGGTAGTATCAAACTAGTAGCATCAACTGTAAAGCTCTGTGCCTTTCCCATTCTCATAAAGAATATATTAATAAATAGCTTAAAACGTCGATATTGGCTTATAATAAAACAGGTACGTAAGGTAAGTGCTCTAAAACTTTGAAACTCGTTATTCGTTGAGCATTCATTATCGATCAGACATTGCTGAGCATAAATTTGTATTTATGACCGCTAATACCTGCCTGCATTCAACCTGCCATCGATTACAGTATACTAAATGCACTTTTATATTTAGTATTTTGTGCTTGTAAAGTCCTCTATAGAGGTGGACGTTAGTTTTTAGTGACTGTCATCATGCTAACATCGGTTTTATAGTATGAGGTCACGTATTGATGCAATATCAGATATGAGATGGAAAATACCTTCGGAGTGTTTTTGTGATAACAAAATGGAAGCAGGCGGGTAATTTCCTGGTGAGCAAATCTAGCCACTACTGCATAAGAATAGGGCTACCTTCGGAGATTTTTGTAGTGACCGAATGGAAGCAGGCGGGTAATTTACTGGTGAGCCCTTAAAGTAGTCTCTGGTGCATGGTGGTGATGGTATTAATGTTGGAGAAGAAACGTGCCCAAAACATAAAATACTGAAGAATACTAATTTTAAAAAACACCCGATGGACTCAATAGAGAATTTAAGGAGATGGTAAGTACTGAGATCAGAAAATTCATATGGAAGTTACTTAGACGTAGCTGTACTATTTACGAACTGGGGGCTTGAGAGCCAGTACTTTTTCTTCTATTGTTTTTAGCCTATAACGCATCGGTAAAGCCTTTTTGTTGCTGTCCATAGGAGGTGGTGGCCAAATAACATCACATGTCAAAATTTTAAGGTTTCATAAATCGGATGCAGCGTAGTTCGGCATTTCTTAGTTCCTTGCTGGCTGATCTAACCTTTGCTTAAATCAAAAAGAATATTTAGAAGACACTTATATATAGAAATACACCCAGTGGATATGTATCTAACAACCACAGATTCCATCATTTATCACATCCAGACATCGCACTATCAAACTAAGCGATTAATTCAATAGCTTAACTTATCAGTGACAACATAAATAATGACTTAATGATGGACCGCTAGATCCTAGACAAGATACGGGACAATATATGACCTGTTATAGTTCCCCCATTTTGTAATAGTGGTAATGACAGAAATAAAAGCTTCGTACGTTTTTCTATACTCATTAATTCACGTGTTATGTAAATAGCTGACAAACGAGTTGATTAGTCATCTAATGGTGGCCAGTTTTCCATAGAATAATAAATAATAATAATAATATAATTTATTTGGAGGAAAACATTATAGACGTACTAAAAGAAAGTAAAGGACCATAACTGGGTTTTACCGATTTTCAGTTACGGCCTAGAAGACAGCTCGGTCGGCTTCTCGCGGTGTCGATATAATATATAACAGATGAATAAATAAGTAAATAAAAACTGCCATACACTCACAAACTTACCTTAAGAATCCGTGTCGTGGGATTCATGGACAACACGCAAATACAAAAAACATATAGTAATCGTTCCTACCTTTTAGGATTATAATGCAAACATTGAATACTTCTAATAATAGAACTGCAACTGATCGCTGTCTATACATGGCAAGTATATTTAAAAATTCATAATGGGGGCCTTTATATACGCAATCATACTAAAGGCAACCTATCCAAAATAATGTTTTATTATTTTGTCTATATGTGTATTTGTTTGTGCACTCTTATCTCAAAAACGGCTTATCGGATTTGAATACAGTTTTCAGAATTATATCGTGATTATCTTTATTTAAAAAAACCCTATTTAGTGTTTATCATTTCAATCGGTTAACAAATAAAGAAGTTACGTCAATTTATGTAAATCATTCATTATCTGTTAGGGAAAACTAAGTTGACAGGGTCTGCTAGTAGGAAAATAAAGTAATATGTCTACATAGACTTTACTCAATTATTTAAACAAGCCGAATAAGTAATTGAGAAGCATGCGTAGCTGAAACATAACAATTTTTTAATATTTCCCCTTTTGTTTGATATTGAACTTATTTGTACAATACAGTTTGAACAAGTTGTCAGTGTTCTGTTATCTACAGATACTCCTATCATATCCTGTAAACAACAAACATTGTAGTACATTCATAAGAACGTAATAACATTGTTATTACTATTTGTTCTCTAACGTCAACAATAATATGATATATCTCAGATGCGCATGTTATTTGACAGACTTTCTTAACAAACGTTTATACTCGTTACTCTTATAGTGATATGTGACATTCTTTGTGAGGATTTGTAGGATATTTAATTAAATAATTCATTCACACAAACATTTGTGAAAATATTTATTTAAGTGTTACATAAATATTTCTCCGGGAATCAAAACTGAGACACCTTTTTTACACTAACTGGGCAGAGTCAGAGTTGATTATAAATTGCGTAACTGTTCCACACCTGGGTTATGGTCGTGGTCATGGTCGATTATAAATTGTATAACTGTTCCAATACTGGCCTTGGCTCACCAAATTTATTTGCTTTAACTCATCAATAGCTTTTTATAGAGCACAGATTCAGAGCATCGTTGGGAAATTCTAGAATATATTCCCATCCTGCTTTAGCGCAGAATACTGGAAGGGGAGTAATAAGTAGCACTAAGTAATTGAGATTTTTTATGCCACTCGATGACCTCCGAAAAGGTTTAATGACTATATGAGACAATAACCACCGGTAGTCGTCAAAAACCTTTTGCGACTAAGTCATCCATCCATTTACTGACCAGTTTTGGAGTTACTGAATCCATTGTATTTGGCCATTATTGGCTTAAGAATTTCTTACTATTTTTTAAATAGAGAATGACGAAAAGTCGAGAAACTCAATGGGTTCAAGTGTAATCATAACTTCCAAGATTACAATCCCCTACAATTAGCAAGGCCTCGGAGTTCCGAGCAATAAAAAAAAGTATGTGCATGGGACGGGATTAGGCCGGTATGCCTGTTTCTCATGTAAAGGACAAAAAAACCTTAATCTGTCGAGTAAACAGTGAAAAACAACAGTAGTGGTAAAGGAACTCGTATTGTGTCGGAAATCGAGAACTCAATTCAGCGGTGAAACGATTTGCTGCAGAAATTTTCCGACTGAAAGCCATTTCGTTTCTGACTGAGAAATTGTTGTTTTACCTTATTTTTAGACTACACTAGAGTAAGAATACAGATCATGAATATAACGATGTACACTATCATGTGACGACATATATACGGGATATTATATTTAAGTTTTTGATCAACGTGCTTTGTAAAATGGAAGATAAAACTGTATGTAAATACATAATTATGTACGTTAGTTCGAGTGCAATCTTGCAACTCAATTTTGAAGCAGATAGCCTCAATCAACTGAGCTGAGCTGACGTCATTTTAAATCCAATATGGCGGAACACAGAAAATAGCGGCCTGGTTATTTTTAATGCATATGATCAACAAATGAAAGTCGCGAGATTTACCTGTCCAGATAAACAAGTAAAAATTACTAAACTTGAGGTGATGATTTTAATTTTTAAAACTACATTAATAGTAGTACTTAAATTTGCGACAAATTTTATATCATGTAAATTGTTTAATGACGTCATCGTTGATTTGTTGACGAAAAGTTTTAAAGGAAAATTTTATTTTATTCTTTTTTGTGCCATTTAAATAAAAGCTTTTTAGTTTTAATTTTTGCAATTAGGTACGTCATTTTGAATGGAGAAGCGGTATGGGTATTTTTTCCTTAACTATTAAAGTACTTCAAATATTAATACTTAACTTCATAACGAGTATTTTGAAATGTTATTCCTATTAGATTAAAAAAGCGATGTGTGAAAAAAAGCAAGTACAGACATTATTAAACGAATGAAGTTTTTCGTCGCATTAACGGAACTTTAAAACCTAGCGACTTTCGATATCATGACTTCGAAATAATGAATCATTGTTTTTTTGGCAAAATACTTCACTACTTGAGTATAAAATATGTCTTAATGTGCAAGATATGCCAACACTTTTGCGTACTTCCTTTACATTTTTATGTCCAATACGTATATTTGTTTAATGATTATAGGAGGCTAGACCACAGTCCCATGTGATAGTAAATTCTATATATTGTAATGATAACAATTGTACACTCATACATCATACTTTTCTGTGTAGGAGGTGAAATGGACAACAAAATTAACACATTACTATCCGACACGACCCTAAAAAAAAGGTAATTTTTACTTGTTACATATGTTCCCTGAATTACTATCCCACACGATCCTAAACCCAATTTTTATTTGTTAAATATCTACCCTGGTTAGAAATCAAATCCGGAATCATTTAGTGCTCTAACAAGGTCACTAGGAACTAGGTTATGGAGCCGTAGTTCCGGAACTGTTTTCGAATAATGTTTATTTAGTGAATAAACATCAAACAAGCCGACGAGTCGTCTAAAGGCTTGCCTTTAACACTTCTGGTCACTGCGCGGCAGAAATTCATAATACCAGTCTCTAACGATGGATCGTCGGTCAAGAGAGAAGTCGGAAACTCGTATTTAACTTGCTGTCCAATACTGCAACTGAAACGAACACGTAGAAGAGATTTGTACACAAAGATAGAAACAGACTCTTGGAGACCAAAAATGTGTACAATTTTTGTTCAATTATTTCTACTAGAGACCTGTCAGCGGTCGAAATTCGTCTGTAATACATGTGTCAAAGCGTTAATTCACATTGACAATATAAACGTAAACAATTAATGTGCCATTGCTTATATTTGTGTCAAATGAATGGTAGTGTGTGTAATGTTTATTTTTATTAATTTCATTTGCTTCTACTGCATATTATAAAAAAATATTAGCGTTCTGCACTTCTCCTACATATAAACTATAAGCCAAATTTCATAGTCCGTCCGCGCAATTTTCGTAAAAATGGGTCCAAAGTTTTTGCTTCACGTATTAATATATAGATATACATATATAGATAAACACAAAACGTGTCACAATCTACCCGTCACGCGTGCGGCAAGCTTCAGAACCCTTCGAATTAACCGTCAAGATTGTGACATGTACAAACAAGTCGCCGCCGTGCAATAATAAACTTCGCAGTAACGTTCGTAAGGTTACGTATATGGTTGTTGAATCAACCGTGACCACACCGGGTGACCTAGTAAATGGACCAACGTCACGTGACACGTGGTTCGAAGGCGCGCCTATAGTTATGACGGTTCAATCGGTTCGTTGGTTTGATTTGTAGATACGTAATGAAGTGTATTTGTAATAAGTGTTTGCGAGTGATTGGAATTCGATCATGATCATCGTTTAATATTTAAGAAATACGAATTTCCATGTTTTGTATATTTTTTTTAATAGTTGTACATCTTATCTTAATATTTATTAAGTACGTGTCACGGTGTTTGCCCACGATGGACTCGTGAACTACTGAACCCATTTTAATAAAATATTGCACACCGTGTGCAGTTTGATTCAACTTGAAAGATAGGACAGCTTACATCTCAATTTATAGTTGCCATCTTATTTTATCGCAAATTTTCTATTAGTCCTATAAAATTCTAATGATGGCGGTGTAAGGTAATTGGTCGGCTAAATTGAGTATGTAAACCTTAGTCACAGCAATGCGTTTCGCATTTCGTACCATTTACGTTCATCCCTACTAGGGAACTCTCCACTTGAAGGTCAATATTTCTACGGGCATCATTCATTTGTAATCTTTGGTATAAAAAATAATAATCACTTAGGTACCCACTTTTACCCCCATACTAGGATTCCCCGTTGCGTGTGCCATGGACAGCACAAATATCATCTCAATACATCACTAAAACCGTGAGGAAATATATCTGTCACATATCTGTCATGACAGTGAACCGAACCTAGAATCTCTAACTTTACGGGGTTACTCGCATCTAAGCCTCTTTTTTCTCTCAGGGGAGAAATTGTTACAAGGTATCCGTCGCAGGCTTTGTTTGATTCGTACCTATTAATGCCCTTTCAGCAACCCCAATCGGTGCATAATTTGGGGACGTTCCGGGATCTAGGGTGAACGCATCGATGCCTCCCTGAGTACCATCTTGGTTCTTTCTGTAGCTGCTTCTCCCACAGCTTTAATTAGGGGCCTTCCATAAATTGCGTTACACGATTTTCATGATTTTTGATCCTACTGTCCTTGACATAGCTGGTCACATTTATGAGCCCTCCTTCTCCTAGTGTAATGTCACAATTTTACATCTAGATTGGATTAAAGCAGTAGTTCCGAAATTTGTAGTATTTCAATTTAGATTTTTTCCTCGATCTCGCCCTCGTGTGACGTAATTATGGATGGATGGTCACTATGAGTGACCCCACGTTGCCGTCTTCGATTAGGGTCGGCCCAGCAACTAGACCTATTGATCAAATATCTAAGAGACTTCCAAGTCCCGGATATTGGCAATATGCAATTGGCCCAATTTTAATACACAAATGAATTGGTATGAGTTTGAGACGAGACGATTCTTGTCCAACAACAGGCAACTGACGTCCTATATTCGTCGACATGTCTGCGAAACCGGACTAGAGAGTGTCTTCATTTCCTATACAACACTTTGATATATTCTTGTTGTAAAATGTATTTTAAATTTTTCAACTAAATTTAAGACTCATTTGCTGAAATTTTTGTTTTGTTCAAATCGGTTGTTTTAATTTGGGGTTAAGTTTTTCCATTTGGTTTATTTTTTAAACTTTCTCATCATGAATGCTTACCTTTTGCACTGTTATGGGTACTCACGATTTATTAGGTATATCATAAGCCGTACTTATATTAATAACTAGATTAATCCGCTTTAGAGTTTTCATCGAAAACACTGAGTAATCCTTTTGAGTATAACAAAACAATGTATGATGGAATTTTTCCCCTTTTATAGTTTAAGTCAGCGATGGCATATGCCTATATTTTAAGGATAACTTACTACAGATATTTACTATTATAAAAAATGGTCACATAATTATAATGACACACCCAGACCGGGAACAGAAATTCCTAAGAAACGAAACGAAAAGAAACAAAAAAAAGAAAAGAAACCTACTGGGAATCGAACGCAAAACCTTTCGTCCGGCAGTCCTGCTTGGTGACCGTTGCGTGACGCAATCGTCAAATTATACTAACAGCAGTTTAACTATTGCAATAAATAAAAAAAGAGCTATTAAAAACAAGCTAATATTTAAATGCCCTAAAAAGAATATTAGAAACTTTTGCTATCAACATATTGTTAGAATGAAACAGAGGCAATTGAGACTAAACAATACTATTTATTAAATACAAGAATTTAGAAATTATGATGACACACATTAATATGGAAGAGAGTCTATATGTCAAACGATATGACACAGGTCAT
>DWJN01003863.1:0-13050 GCA_018248895.1 Carystus phorcus
GTTGGACGGATTTAAGGTAGATATCGATAAAACGTTATTAATAAAATATACTTTAGTCGCAAAGTTGCTTGAGTTGATATATCACTCAATAGAGAAAGTAAAGAAGATGCCTTAATAATCAACACACGTTTTGGTATTAATGGTATTAGCTGGTAATAAAAAAACATTTATTTTTTTTCCTTTTTTAAAGCATTTGAACACGTGTATTAGGTATCTACAAGTAATTACAAAGCAATATCATATTTTTCGATAGTTTTTGACTTATAAAAACCTTCATGAGGGTAAATTATGTCCCCACAGAATTATATACAATATGATAATTACAGTGTTTTTAAGGTGGTGGTGTTCGAATAGATTCCAAAGCGCACTTCTGTAGAGGAGCTAGCGACGACTTATCGATGTTTTGTTATCGATAGAAATCAAAACTGTCAAATTATCCAGCTCAACACTACTTCGAAACAGAGCATGCCACTTGATGGCTCGTCCGCGCCGGATTGAAACTTGGAGCGCTGCGCGGAAATGTTGAATGCGCGAAACAAATACGCCGGGAAATAACTAGTTATTCATGGTTTTAAAAGTGTGCCCTGAATGGGAATATGGCGTGAAAGGAAAGAAATTTCAGCCAGGCCACATGGAACACGTGTTATATACATGCGTCACATATGTGGCATGTATTGCCATGTACGCAGTCTGCACGTACGGAAATCATTCGCTATTGATATATTGAATGCGGGAATTGTTTCCGGTCTGTAAATAAAATTAATCAATATTGCTTAAAACGTACATTTTCAGCAAGTGAATATGCCAAACTATTGCATTATCAAATTATTCATTTACATTGTTACTAGCGGATTTTGTTGATAAAATGCAGTATTAAAAGACATTTTCTATTTAATCGAATTGTGAATTTAAACCATTCTCGAATTCATTTAAAAACATAAAACAACTCATCAAAAATTGTTCCCTTCGTTTAGGACTTAGGAGTTAAATAATATACAGACTAACAGAGGAATTATAATTCTATTTAATTTAATACATCCTTCTATTCGAAGTAAGTCCTGTAAAGTAAGTTGTAAAAAAAACTTTATAAACCTTCATATATTATATTTCTTTAGAAAATACTGAAATGAACTTACGTATGTAGGTGATAGATATATCTGATCAAATGGAAATCAAGTACGGGACTTGAAAAATCCGGGCGATCCAGGTGAAAACAAAAATGGTCGCCGTACGGTTTGGCGGGCTTTTTCCGCGCTCTTTGTCCGCCAATGTTAGTGTTGCTAGTTTTTGTCCCAACGGATTGATGCTCCATTGTGTTGCCGTTCGCAAAATTCCACCGAGGAATAATTGATAAGTCTGCCAGGGAAGTTTTTTAAAATTTTATTTTGAATCGTTAGTGGATTAGAATGTTTTCGAACTGGGCTGAATTGTTCCAAGTTTTTGTTTGAATTTAGAAGTTGCTTTGGAATTTCGTTCGCTTCGTTCGTTGCCGATGAATAGGAATGTTCCCGCGAGTCTTATTGTTTTAGTTTTCAAGTGGTATGTACGGTCAGTTACTATTTTTTTTTTCTATTGGTACATGTCTAAAAGCTTTTCTTTTGAGTCTTAAGTTCAGGACATACCAGATCAGTTGAAAGTATACTAAACTGGGTTAGGGAAACCAAGAGTTGGGTGTTCATTCATGCTATTTGTAGTTGTAATATTAACTTCTATGACGATATTACCTTTTATCTGATTGGTAACAGTGACAAGGAGTTTTGGGTTTGGATTGAGTTTGGGTATAATTTGGGTCTCGCCCAGGATAGATTACTCAATCAATATTTGTTCTCGGGTCGTGGTCGTGTGATGATGTGATGTCAGATTCCATGGCACTCGCAACATAGTAAAACATGCTGCTGATGTGAAATTAAAGAACGTGATCTATCCTACCATGTTTACTACTTTCATATTAATAGAACAAAACAGGGAAAATCACAGAGCCGAAAATTCAGTGTTGCCTTAAATAATACCATCATTATACTGGATGGTTCGGGATGGCGATCAAAACTCCATTTATGGCGGTCCCGGGAGAAATTTACATGATACCGCGACGGAAGGGCCTTTGTACCGACCTTATGGCTTTCGCATGTGTCGGCGAATAATGTATTATGGTGTCATTTCATTTACGCTTTTTACACGAGAATAATTTTCATGACAATCGGGATGTTGGCTGTCTTAAAAAACACGTAACAGCACTAGATTCTGGAAGACTGATCAATGAAAAATTAACTAATAAACTGTGGAATCTATTGTCAAACGTCAGTTGTGTCATTTGATTTAATAACTGATCGGTTAAATAGAGCTGTAGAATTTATTTGAAATTATTTGTGAAATGCGATTTTGTTTAATGTTTTACTATTGTCTCAACGTTTTGGAAACTCGAACTGATTTGACCGTAATTCTAAATTAACATATCTTTTAGCTCAACGATATTTTTATAAGCCTTTCGGAAATCGGCGCTTACATACAAAACGGGAGCAAAATGACGTTAAATATATTCTAACACACTAACTAAGATACTTGATGAAAAGTCTTTAAAGTAAGATTGTCTTCCAGGTTATAGCTCACCTTAAAATAGTCAATAAACAGTATTGTTATTGTCATAGATTACACAACCCAACCTTCCATCAAACCAAACCACATCTAAGGTATATTAAGACACTTAAACTATTACAAATCTTTTCCTGGAAAAACACATTCAATATCCTTTTATCTGCTAGCCCAACTTCCAAACCGCTATAATCCTAAGGCTATTAGCAGTAACAGTGGCCATCGGAGAAACAATAAGACGGTCCCATACATCCGCAGTACGTCTGCGCGGAGTATCCAGGTCGGCACGTGCTTGGAATGTTCAAGCTTTGCGGACTTATGTGTCCCTGGTAAATGTAGTTTGCGACTGGGGACTTGTATGGCCCGCTTTTCCGTATTTTCTCTATCCCCGACGTAATATGGTAATCTTCGGCTGTTCTATGTTGCCCTGGTGTTATATTGTTCCGAACGGGGATTTTACGGTTGATTTAAGATGTGATAAGGAAAGTTGTTTTTTAGAAGCTGTGTGTATAGAAACTATGGTTATTATCATTCTGAATCTATCCGTTTACAATCCGATTCCGTGATATTAGCATGATGCCAATTTCTGTATCAGAAAACATCATTCATCACATCACATCCCTAGGATTCTTAATTATATAGAAAGTGCAGACGCTTTTATAATAATTTATATAAAATAAGATACTATACCCTTATAGGTACTGTAACCTTTGGCTAAGGACTTCCATAGGTCTCGTATAATTCACACCCCGAACCATTAAAAAACGTCTTGGCACTCGAGAACCAAATGTATTACTTAAGACCTGAAGTGTCCGCATCTGCCATTCAACCCTCATTAAAGCAAGGCTGGTGACAGTTACTGTACGCCACCACTTCACGACTTGAAACACGTTGTGTATGAAACTGCAAGTCAATTGGCACTAAACTTGAATGCAGACGTGCAAATGAACGGTGTTAGTGAAAATCTTGTTTATATCACGCCATTGAATGAAATGCCTTATTCAGAGCTCGGTGAATATACTAAAAAAAAGATTAATTTGCTGCCAGAGCGGACGAGATATAGATAACCGTCCTTTTTAAATGCCGGATAGGGTTGCCGCTGTGGAGTTTTCCTTTCTATATTTATATTTAAATTGTTAATTAGATTCTGCTTACATGTTAAAAAAAAATTGTAAAGTACAATGAACCTTAGAATTAATTTGTTGTATAATACTAATTGTTCAATTGGACTCAGTTAAATATATTCTGTGTACCAAAATTTTATTACGAGGATAATTTAACAATTTTTTTACACAACAATCATTTAGTGATAAAATAACCATTATCACCTTTTATAAGAATAGTACTTACCTATGAAGTAACGTTGTTATATTATACTTTTAGATAATGCTAATGCGGAAATTACTCCTAAACATTAAATCAGCACTGTAAGTCGAAACAATGTTAAGTTATTCTACTTCCTAGTTTATCCTACTTCTTAGTTATCCACTTAACCTAGTTATCCACTTAACTAGCACTCTAGCAATTAAAACGCATTGAAAATTGCTAAATATATTTTTTATATCTTAAATTACGTATAACGTATAGCGCTATAGTTGAAGTCCATCGAAAAAGGGTAAATATTTTTTTTTACTTAAGTTACGAGTATCGTAGAATGTAGTGGCAACCCTATCACGTTGTCCTCTGGATGGAATCAATCATTCCGACCACCGTTGCACCGCCGTGTGAATCATTCATCAGTGTATGGAAAGGCATCTCTAAATCGGAGTAAAATGGTTCAAATATCTTCTTAATATAATACTGATTTACAGACAACACACAGTTTAAACTTGAGGATCTATATGTAGAAAATATAATACGATAATATAATATAAGGGTTGCTTATGTATATACTCTATATTAATATTATGAAGGTAAGTTCGTTACGCTTTGATTTCAAAACTACTCAACCGAATATCATGAAACTTTGCACACATATTATTAGAGGTATAAAAAAACAGGGTATAAAAAATGTAATGACCTTTGATATTTATTTAAGGCCTTCAACGCTAGTAAAGCCGCGGGTAAAAGCTAGTTTGAAATAAAATTATATGTTTGACAGAGATGTGTCATATACTCAGGAATGAGCTATCAATTTCTTAGTCTGAAATTTGGTACGATCAGATTATATTGATTCTCAGAAAATAATTTTTCAAATTAAATAAATAACTATTAACGTATTTTTATGTAAATGTACGAAATATATACGTATCACACATAGATATTTTGCCGATTCAGTTAGTACCAAGTAGTCATACTCAATCACCTAGAATCTTGTAAATTTCGAATGATATCGATAGATATCGTCTGTAATTACTCGGAGGTTCCATGAGGGATATTTCTTTTTTTATTTATTATAAGTTAATCCTTGACCACAGTCTCACCTGATGGTAAGCGGTGATGTAGTCTTGGATGGTAAAGCGCATTAACTTAGAAGAAGAAGATATAAATTGAGTCAATGTAACCAACGCGTTTATGATTCATGACTTAAAGATGACCCGCGTGGTGCAATGGTTACCACGCCGGCCCGCCGTTCGAAGGGTTCTGGGTTCGATACCCAGCGAGGGCGAAATTTAATTGATGAGTTTAAATTTCTGTTCTCGGTCTGGATGTGTGTGTGTAATTGTCTTTCTTTGTTGTCCATGGCACCCGCGACACAGGGTATCTTAGTGTGGGGGCTATGAGTGTGAGGCGTTTAAAAAAAGAGGTCGTAGAATAAATAATTGTTTATTGTTAAGGAAGAAAATATAGATGGAATGTACTACCCCTTTGTCGTGTTTGTGTCTGTCAAGGGCAGCGACCCAGTTTTAACTATTGCAATAGTTAAGAACTATTCAGATAGTAAATTGTTTTATTTCTTTAATAAAAATCTTTTAATCAAGGAAGTGGGTGAGTAATTAATATATAAAAATAAGGATAGGATAGGATAGGAGTCCCTGTGTCGTGGGTGTCATGAACACACCGAGACCGAGAACAGAAATTTAAACTCATCGTTCAAATTTCCGCTTCGCTGGGAATCGAACCCAGCAGTTTCTGAGACGGCCTAGAATACAGACCCTAATCCCATACCGGAAGACCAGAGTATCATATGAGGTGACAGAAGCCGGCCTGCTTTGTGGTTGGGCTTCGTCTCAGAATTATATTGTCAATATTATTATGTTATTAATATTGTTACTACTTGTATTTGCATTGTATTATCTTTAGTCTTCCTGGCTAGCTCTCTTCTTGTTTGAACTACCAAAGGACTCGACGGCTTCCAGCTGAGAGCATGAAAGTCAGTACCTTTTTCTCTGTTCTTTCTTGACCGGCAATGCATCAGTGATGTATTCGGTTGCTTGTGTCCGTGGGTGCTGGTAACCACTTGCTTTAAGGTACTTGTCTGCTCTTTTGTTAGTTATTTGGAACAAACAATTACGAAAAATCTAAAAATCTAATCAAAATTATTTATTAGAGCACTTTTTTTACATAACTTTTAAAAAATCAAAAAACGTCATCGCATAAACAACATCTTGCAACAAACAACAAATATATATTCTTAACATGGAATATTACCTGCTATGGAGCTTGGTGTCAACACACCAATAAGTATATATGTATCATAAGGTATGTTACGATTCATATAAATCATATTTTGTTTCAATTTCGAAAAGAGTAAAACAAAGGAATTTTGTTTCATTTTATGCAGAGGTTTAAACTGTTAACTATTACACTCGTGTGAATCGAATGTACGACAAAAAAATCATACAGTTTATACCAGACTTATTAATTCTCACCGTTCTAGTGAAAAAAGGCACGAATCGTGCCATAGAAAAAGTATTTAACCATCGGCTGTTAATGAGCGATACATTTTTATATTTCTAAAATCGGTATTTTTGTATAAAAAGTGAATGCATTGAGTATCAGTGCGAACGTTCTGGTTCGGTTGGCATTTAAAGTTTTTAATAGTGAGCCGTGACAGCCCTATTAACGCGAGCGCCGCGCAGCCCTGCCGCCCTGTAAGCACGCCGTAATTGGTCCTCGGGCCGTGACGCAGTTAGGTGTTACGCGAAATGTATTTAAATTTTTTGAAAGGGTTTTGTCACGCTTTCATGGCGCTTTTTAGTTTGTTTTTTAAATGCAAAAAACGTGAAAAATTTAATTTACTTAGTTGGAAAATTATATAGGCACCGCCGGTTCAAGATTCACGCTGTTTATGCTTTCTTTTTCTGGATGTAGCGAATGAAGGAGGTTCAGTTAGTTACAAGTTGTCTGTAGCCCTGTTATGAGAGCTATAATTATACTAAGAACAGTATATATATTATAGTTATACCATAGACCTTAAAGTATTCTTAGTCTGTGAGTTCTACCAGCGGATTCGGCAGATGTTATTCTGCAACATTTAAAAAAATCTATCGAATCCAATTGTAAATGTAAACATTCTCCGAAAAATATTATCAATATCGGTCCAGCCGCATAGGAGTTCTATGCATACACGTCAACACAATTTCTTGAGACTAGTGAGGAATAATTTGTAGAAGAAGACCATCAATATGTATATCTTAAATTGTAGCGGGTAGTCGGGTACTCACGATTTCTGTATTATATATTTGATTAATCTCGCCGTGACTATGATCCATGTAACTGGGTCGAAATATGGGTATAAAGTACAAAGATGGTGAGTACCCGCTATAATTAAAATTTTTTGTGTCCGCAATTAGGCTTAAAATCATATCAATGCGTATATATAACTAGTAGACCCGACGAACTTCGTTTTGTCCCGATTTTGTAACATTTCTCATCAATGCTCAGTCAGCTCATATTGATCGTAGTTTTTTTTTTTTTGTTTTAGTGTTGTGTTTTGTATCCTATAGCCTTCCTCGGTAACTGTACTATGCAACACAAAAAGCTTTTTTCAATTCGAACCACTAGTTCTTGTGATTAGTGCGTTCAAACTATCAAACTCTTCAGCTTTATATTATTAGTATAGACAGAGAGCCTACAATGTATATGGGGCGGGCAAACATAAACTAATTCTCAACTATTAGTTCCCGTACAAACTCGTGAGAGGTTTCCTGACCGCGCGATACAATTTGTTACATCTGCGACTTGCCTCACGATCCTATTACAACTGTTCTTTTTTATTAGTTTCTTAAACAGAATATACGTGCCGTGACGATGCCGAATGAAACACTGAAGATATTCTGCACACGGAATACGTTATATGTTTTCGTTTCAACTACATTAGTTTTACTATCTTAAATGGATTTATTAAGGTCGAATTTCGATTACTAAACGAAAGGGACTTAGTATGTTTTTCATATTTTTGAACTAAGAAGAATGTTTTTTTTTGTATCAAGCTTTTATAGTTGTTGATAGAAAATAACTGATGTCACTTTACTTATTGTGTTCTCTTATCAAATCCTTTCATAATTATGATACTCATATCATAGGGGTCGCATAACATAAATAGCTATGTTGTTTAGTTCATATTGAATTAAAAATGGTGACTTTTGGTTAATTGCATTGTCACGTAAACAAAACCTGACATTGGGGCATGGGTTAAATTTAACTTATAAGATTTTATTACAGAGTCTGCATAGGTGAACCAAATAAAAGCTTGAAAAATTAAGGCATAAGCTTATAGTTTGTTTGTTTCAATAATTTTTAATAATGTAATCAACTAGCAGACCCGGCTAACTTCGTTTCGCCTAACAGTGAATTAATGATAAACTAAATTATTTGACGTAACCTTTTTGTAGATGATATTTTTTATACTTACCGTGGTTTAATATAAGTATAAAAGTTATCCTATTATCAAAAATACAAAAATCATAAATATTGGTCCAGCCGTTCTTGAGTTATAAATGGTGTAACTAACACGACTTTGTTTTATATATATAGATATAATTATATAAATAGTCTGTTTGTTTGTCTAGTTTGCTATTATTACGACTTTGCTATAATAATTATGTACATTTAGTTAGTACGTCTGTTAAATCGCAAAATATCAGGAAATTTAGTTGCGTTATTGAAATTAAAACTGCGCCCACTCCAAACACCAATTCACGAAACCTTTCTATAATTACACCAGACAGGCCTCGAACTACATCGTAGCCAAAAACGATATATTCCGAACAGTGGGCGGAGCCGCGGACGAAGTTAGTATGCATTGAACCCGGCGCGCCTTTACGTGAAGAGAAAAAGCAATGGCCGAAAATAGAATGCGAATTATAAAGCGATTTGGCGGGAACGCGCCTCAGTAGGGCTGCGTCTGGAATAATTCATTTGTTTGTTTCTAAATATAAAACGCAAACAGCTCCTTTGTTGTGAGAATATCCTGATACATCCTAAGGTTTGTGTTTACACGTTTGGATAATACACAGCTGTTATATATTTCAGTTGAGTTTTAGATAGAGAAGCGAACTCTAATTTAAAAAGTTATGATAAAACGTATTGCCTTCAACTCATTAATGGCCCACTACTGAGCACGGTTCTCTCCTCATCACTGAGGTCTAGAGCATACTCCACCACGCTGCTCCAATTGTCGTGTGTCAGTCCTCGAGTGTCAAAAGGTTTGCGACTACTTCGATTATTATTATCGAAGTAAACGTATATGCAGTTGTCGCATAATTCTGGTGATTGATAACCTTAAAGCGAAGGCCAACCCAGGACCTAGGTTTAAAATGATATTTATCCAACGGTAACAATCGAAGACAACTTTTACCCTTCAAAACAAAGCCAATAACCATTCTTGCCACTCCTGTCCGTTTTTTAACAACGTAGACATGGCGGAAACACGATTATAGGTCGTCCTCCGACCAGGTTGACTGACGACCTGAAGAAGAAGAAGCATTCAGGGGGCTCAGGACCGGTCAGGGTGGCGAAAATTGACAGAGGCCTATCTCCAGCAGTGGACTTCTACAGGATGATTGATGGACATGACGCACTTGATATTTAGGACATACCGATATTACAAACCTTTTTTGCCTTAGCAAATCTTCAATATTGAAGGGATGTCGAAACCCTAAGCAAAAGGTTGCAACGCAGGTACGATCCAGGGGAAATAAATAAAAAAGTAGAATGAATTTCGGTAATTTGAGTTTTGTTCGAGAGCCGAGCCACTACTTGACTTACCAGGAATGTATAAAGGATACGGAGTTAATGAATATTGTAGTCAATATAGTTATCTCGGGTAATAAAGCCCTCCGCCATTTTGTAACCTTTAGATATCGGATTTATTACATCTTATTTTGAATGTTTGAATATAGATATTTACAATTGTACAAATTTTGGATTTAACGGGTGTGATTAAATGAGCAAAACTTAGGAATAGTAATTTCGGATAGATCAATTTAATTAAACTGTGATAATAAATAACATTGCTTTTGACAAATTCTTTACAAGAGGTACATATTATTGAGCATAAGTTTACAAAGAAAACAAATCTAGATTATTCAAAACAATGTTACAGTTTGTAAAAGATTAAATATATGTTTGAAATAAGTTTTTGGGTGTAAAAGGTCAAATCTATGTTGAGTCCAAAACAAAGTGCCCTATTCATGATGCGCCCTGCTGAATAAGTACTAGCGGATTCGTTAACTGTTACCCTCCAATATAAATAAAGACATTTTCTAATTCTCGAATTCACTTAAACACACACAAGAAATTTTAAAAGAATCGGTCTATCCGTTTAGGAAACGTTCAATTACACACACTCAAACAGTAGGAGAAACTATTTGACAACGATTTTCAAACTTGATCTAATCTACTTTTACTATAAAAACCATAAACAATTCGATTCGGCAATGTGTCCGTGATGTATTCGGTATTAATAAACATTAGTCACCACTCACCTTAGCTGACCTGCCTAACAGCAGCTACATTAAAAAGAAACCTTAGTTAGGTTTGGTTATGCTATTACAAAAAACATTATCAAATTATACCGTTATTTCCTTAAAATTCCCCTGGAAAACATCCTTGAATTTATGTTATATGAAGCAGTCTGTTGAATTTGCTAAGTGCTATCTGGGAATTTATGTTACTGTGTAGGTAGCATTAAAGTAATACTGTAATTTGTTTCCCGGTCAGTGGACATTTGTCTCAGTGAGCGTCAGGATTACTTAGTTGAGTGCTAAGTGCTAAGTTCAACCTCGGTCTTAACTTAGGTACGAGTTTTACTTGCGTATGTTTTAAGTTATGTTTTATTATTTTCATCTTTACTTTGTTTATTATATTGCATACAAACTTTATAGGATTTTTTTAACACTGGACTATCAACCGGTTTCTGAAAGGCTGATCAATGATAAATGATCTCATAACGTCATGTTTAAGAAGTTCTAAATAAATAAATACTCTGTTTACATTAATTAGACCATTATATTGTTCGCGGTTATACATTGGTTTTTCTGTTTTTTGGTACTCTAAAGCGCTCAAAGTACAGACTATTCTATAGTAACTCACTTTAATTTAAACAAAAGCTTTCACCGCTGAAAATGTGATCAAATCGGATCGGGATTTGTGCGGGGGAAAAAATAAAATAAAAGATTCGGTTCATTAAAAAAATCTCTCGTGATTACGTCACCTCCATTTCAGGTTTTTTATGAAGTTGATTATAAAACCTATTCATTTAATTAATGTCTGGTTTTGAACAGACATCGGATCAAAACCAGATATTATTAAAGTTATTGCTTAGGTAAAAAGTGAAGTGTAGCTCACTGTTGGTGAAGTATACCTTAGGATTCTTTCGTACTTTTGCTCTGGGGAGGATTGTAGAATGGACTGTCTTGAAAATGTTTGGGGCATTGGCTTTATTCAAGTTTTCGAAATTATGTTTTGCTGCATCGAAGTACTTGAGAATTCTAATGTCGCAAGAATAGCCTAAATACTTAATTGATATACACTAACTGTTTCTAGGGTATTAGATATGCATGTCGGTCGTAAAATCGCATTATTCATACGATGTTAGGGAGCCTGCTTCCTTTTTAGTTAGCAACGTGTTGCGCCGTTTCGTTCCATTCGACCTTTGCAATTACAATATCAAATAATGTACCATATTTTCGTTTACATTCAATTACCGCTTTTGTATATGTACTACGCCACAATGGTTTTTCTTGTTAATTACTCTATACAGTATATTATATCTCAAGTTTTAACACCTACCATCAGCTATGTCCACATCCACAAAGGGTTTACTGGTGGACAATGCCATTAGACATTAAGTTTGGCCTTTGTTTCTTCTGTATGAGGTGATAAATTTAAATAAATAACAGGTACCAATTACCATCAGGTTCCTTCATTCATAAGGTAGATTACCTTATTTTTTGGTTGACAATGCATCGCCTTTCGTGTTCATTATCATAAGCGAGTACTCATTTCCCATGTAGCTCGTCTTAACGGTCGGCTGTTTACAAAGACCACAATTTTTCCCACCGCTAAGCTGTCACAGTCTTTGTTTCAAAAGAAGCATGTTTACAAAACTGCGTCGTGTCACGAACTAATCTAATGAACCGCGATTCGGTCCTCCGTGTGACGTGAAGGGGTGAACGCTCCCTCTTGTCGCCGACACGTTACGTTGACAATGTACAGCCTACACAGCGGTGCTCAAATTTAACGGGAAATAGGTTTATGTCTATCTATATATTGATGTTATATATTTGCGGAAGCGGACTTTGTGCCCCTTTTTAAGAATATGCACGTAGTGCAAATGCAAGACGATAACCGATTGACGACCCGCGTGGCGTAATGGTCGCCGGACCGCCATTCGAAGGGTCCTGGGTTCGATTGTCAGCGAGGCGGAAATTTGAACGATAAGTTTAAATTTCTGTTCTCGGTTTGGGTGTGTGTGTGTCTTTCTATGTTGTCCATGGCACCCACGACACGGGGTATCCTAGTGTAGGGCTATGAGTGTGTGGCGTTATTAATTATAATTATTAATCATAATTATAATATTTTTATATGATATATATAACGTATGAAATTAATTGAAATAATAAAAACGTAAACCACAATTCATTTTACATGTACAAACACATAATGTATTTATTTGTTAATGACCACCGTGATTTGCGACCACAGGCTCTAGTATATATACGAGTAAATAGGTTATTATAGTAATATACATATGTAGTAAACTGAAAACGGTCTATTTTATATTTTCTTAAAAACATTTACATTAAATTTGGGTTTACAGTTATCTTTGACGTATAAATGATTTACTTAGTTATATCTTACTTTTAATATACCTCAAGGCATTTGAAATCAATATTAGTGGTGCTATACTGTAAGTGTGCCTTGTATACTTAGAAAAGGATGGAACGAACATGTTTCCTTATTGCACAAAATGAACAAGAAAAAAGAAAAACGTTTGTTTCGCCATTTTTACTTGCCTTCAACCCATTAATGGCCCACTACCGAGCTCGGGTCTCTCCTCAACACAGAGGAGGT